>JARFJB010001699.1:1990000-2185000 GCA_036346205.1 Vesta saturnalis
TTTTATTTTGTAGGTTTTTTAACGCCTACAAGATATTTGTTTTGCAAAAATGTTTGGCACCAAATTGGAATTTTAGAACGATTTTAAAATTTTGAATGCGGATAAAAACACAAACAATTACTTAATCGTGGAGTTTGGTGACGGTATCGCTGACCACTTCCCTTTATTAGCGTATAAGTGATATTTTGCTGCACAAGAGGTATTGCTTCCTTCTCTTTCTCTTATACTTTGTAAAATGCTCACAGGTCACAATGTGACGTTATTTCATTTACCTACTCTGTTAATGAATTAATTTTTTACACGACATTTGCAAAACTTATATTAACTCAATTGTTCTTGATCGGTAGTTATTATTTTCTAATTTATAGCAAATAGTCTATTTTTTTATATCGATTATCATTTGCAATTATATTTTAGATTGTTTGTACTGCTTTGCAAAAATGTTTTGCGAGGAGCAATTAAAATAAAAGTATTAGATATCCTTAGTCGTCGCTTTTTGCAGACGTGGTTTATCCGTAAACTTGCTTATTTAATGAAATTTGTGACAATATTAAATTAATAGAAACCGTTAATATCAACAATACAAACGATAATTTCTCTGTATGTTTCTAATAAATCAGTGCATAACATTTATTACGTAATAATATCAAAGTTTCAACAATTGCTAATTATGCGCGTTGGCGTATCCATCAATACCACAAAATGTAAACTTCGGCTGTTGTATATATGGTTACAAACGATTCATAACGGTGGCAGCAAGGAAAAATGAAATGAGCGAGAAAGCATTACGGTACGCAATTTTACATTAGCGTGTAGTTTAAATTATAAAATTTTAGCATTTTCTTAGGATGTATTGTTCCTTTACCAACGCACAACCCAGCAACTAGAATAATTTTCAATTAATGATATTTTAAAGATACACAATTTTAACAAGCAACAACAACAAATCCTTAGATTAGATTTCAGATTAGAGTAAAAAATCCCTAATATTTGTAAATGATTTTGAATATTTATTGAGGCAAATAATAATTGAGAGTGAAACATGTAATATTGTTATCATAAATAAAAAGTATTTTTGTATCTTAGGTGTGATAAATGCGATGAAAGATATCTGAATAGTTGGAAAAGTCTGATTGTGTTAGCAAAACTCAAATTATTGGAATTAATGCTAATTAGTTTATTTTCTCAATATTAGCTTGATCCTACCTCGATGATAGAGATCGTATTTTAAAATCGAAATATATAAATTACTATGAGAATAATATTTGAATAATATTTGTACTATTGAGTGGCATTTTTCTAGGCCGCTTACATTATGCAGTCTAGTGGATTATATATGAAATCTTGAAATATTGAGTTCCGTCATTGTTTAAAAAAAAACATAAACAAAAAAAATCAATTTAAGGTTGGACTGATCACGTTTAGTTATTTTATTAATTATGCTTTCAATTTCATCTCATAATTATTTTTCCAATCAAAAATACATGAATCTGATGAATAAAAATATCGTAGACAATGGCCTTTTATATTTACATAAATAAAATGATCAATCCACTATCTACTGACAGCGTGATTTCCTGAAGAAAAGATTAAAGATTAAAATTATTGATTAATTATTGATTCTAAGGTTTCTCACCAGTTTGACGATACTATTAATGCAGCACGTATTTAGCTAGAAGTAATTGATTTTGAAATATTGCAAAAAGGTGTATATTTGAATTTGAAAAATTGAATCATTCATGAAAAAATACCAGTCCCCGATTCTGCGAGGGTGTATTTTGTTAGAATGCTGTTATTCTCCTATACGTAGCGTTTTGAAAAAGTCGCAATTGAAGCTGTGTGTATTTCCTAAGACGCAAATATTTTCTCAACTGCTTTTATGTGCTTGGAATGTACATATCAAGTATATAAAAAGTAGATAAAAGTAATCTGAGCTTGAAATAATAAAATAATGCTTATAAAGGTCCATATGCTACTTACTTTTTGGCTACTAACTGGGTAGGATGTAAATAAACTAGTAATACTTTAATAATTTATTTATTTCAGGTGACAAATGTCTTCAAGTAGCAGTAACGTTGAATACAAAAGGTGCACAAATGTCTTCAAGTAGCAGTAAGGTTGAATACAAAAGGTGCACGAAATGCAATACCAGTGAAAATAAAGTAACAGGGTTTAAAAAGTTGATCAATTCCTCAACTGTAGCAAACGAAACAAACACCAGTTTAAATTTTATTAGTAGAATCGGAGATTATATCTGTAAAACGTACATTCACATTTGCGAAGGCGAGGTTGTAAACTGCGTTTTGCCTACATACAAGTTTTACGTTAGGGTGCAATTGGTATTAACCTCTTTTTGCGCTCTTTAATATTTTACTATTTGTAATTTGCGCGCCTTCTGGGTGTGTAACCCAACGCGGTTTTATTTTGCCTCGGCTTTGCTCAGTCGTGTTTATAATTTATTATAAACGGGGTGTGGTTCGTATTAATTACTTGATAGGCTTAACATTGTCACCTTAAATAAATCTCTTAAAGCGTTTTAAAACGTATATTAACTAATTTTACAATAAATAAATAATTAATTAACAAATGTATTTATTCTTTCGGGCTCCTTACTCGCTCTCCTGGGGGGTTGATTTCTAGGTACGTAATCGTTTCTGGAAATATAAATATATGGATTATCTTAACTTACTCCTTATTTAGTATGTAATATTTATATTACGGTCCTGTATTTACACAAGCTGGTACGGTTTTCTTCAACGGCGCCAGTGTAACGAACTCGGACGGAGAAAATCAATATCGTTCTCGGCTTATGCGCATGGCATAATTATATATTCTTCAGTAACTCTGGAGCGTTGAAGTTGGTATGTCGCGCTCCCAGGAAGTAATACACGCGCGAGATCCGCGTATGCAAATGCAAGATCTCTGGACTGTCTTTATTTAATTATAACCGGTTTGATTTTGTTATTTATTTATCTAACTGGATTAATTACGGACTTCTATATTAAATCTAATTATATACAATTTATTAGGAGAACGAAATACGGGATATTAAAATGCTATACTAAATGAATTTACTAAGGTAAATCGTAATATACACCAGGTCGTAGTTATATTATTTAATACCGTTAAACATGGGATAATTTACGTACTATCTAATGTTTTACTCTCCGACGGATTTTCCTAACTTATGTACAAATGCTTTTACACTAGGTGTTTGCGCTGGTTTATTCTGAATACAATTTATGCAACAGGTTTCGTGTATACTCTCCTGCGATTAAAGACACCGTATGGTTATTGTGTTTGTCTGTATGTATTGTATGTATTTGTTTCGAGCGGGGTCTCAGTAATACTCAGAAGACGTAGGCTATGGCCTGTCTTAACCGGATGGACTAAGAGAAAGGTCGTAGGTCTTTACAGCCCTGTAACAAACCTTCACCCTCAAGTGTTTGCGAGTGACGTGAGGGGTTACCCCTGCGTGGCACTCTGGGTGTTAGTGTACGGTGTGTTTGCGAGTGAGGTCGGGATCTACCCTGCGTGGCACTCTTGGCGTTAGTGTAAGGTTATAACTCCTGGAGACTCAGCCCGGCGTTATTTATGTTCTGTAGTGTTTGATTGTAAATTGTTAGATTTTATAACTTTACAACTTACGTGTCTATCAATGGCAGTACAGGATTAAACTTTAGGTTGCCCGGTGCGAGGTGGTGCGCGTTATCACACGATCGCGATGGACTCCTCGGCGGTGATTAACAGGTCGGTGCTTACACGAAGCAATCGGTACGGACGGCTACTGGATATCGGCTTGACTTGAATCTACTTCGATTCTTCGATTCATCGATTCATCGATTCTTCACGCGCGTCGTGGGTTTATAAAGTGCATCTGTGGGCGGCTTCGCGGCTACCGTGCGGGGATGCCGTTATTTGATTGGTTGAGATCGTTCTGACGTGCAAAAACTTACTGGTTTTTAGAAATACACGTCAGCGGTGATTAATAAATTATTTGTTGTGCAATATCGCGTAAACTTTTGAAATTTTAGATATAGGATGGTCCGCAAATAATTTATTCTAAAAAGCATACGTAAAGGACGCTGGTTCTTTACAAGGTTAAACACGGAACAAGCTTCCATACAACCACAATCAGAAAAATGTACTCCGTCTCAAAGTCAAGGATCATCAGAACTGATGACCAATCTAGTATTGATGATCCAAGTGTTATATTTGAAGAAACTAGAAAGGTAGAGGAAGAATGTGATGAATTACTAATTCCCAGATCCATTTCAATACCTAAATATTGTTTTTTAGCAGATCAAAAGATATCTACGATACAAATTTAATATGATTAACTTGGATAAAGATTAAAAATTATTATTAATTTTATTAAATACATAAATAAAAAGTTTACCTCGAGTAGGATTTGAACCTACGACCTGTACTTTGCTAGAGATTGTTGAAAAAAATTTTTTTTTCAAACTGATGGTATCGGTCAAAATAGCAAAAAAATTATCGTTAACGTTTTGTTTGAAATTTTTGTCGTTCTATAAAATCTGACAATTACGTTATTGAGTGAAAAATATAAAAAATATTACACACTTATTTCACAACTAGTGAATTTAAAATTTTCAACTGATGATTGTGTGCGATACAATTGAAGAAACATTACGTGTACAAAGTAGGTGTAATGATTGTCTTAGATTCAGAGCTGGAAAAAGGATTACTGGTAATACTACTAAAACTGTTTGTCGAACATCAATGAATAATACAGAAATTAGCAATTATATATTATCCTGCCAAAGTAGTGTTTAAATCAAACCAATAGTTGTTCACATAAAAAGAAAACATTGTGTGATTCTGTGCATTCTGAACAGAACAAACACAAAAAATTTTTAAATTTAATTTTAATATGGGCTAACAATTAATCCGAAATTTCCCAACATTGCTGTAACACCAGATACTTTTGTAGTTGTGACTGTTGAGGAGATGATGTTATAGAAACAAGGTGTCCATGTTGTGTTAAAGTGATGGTATAAAATATATCATCAAATAGAAAAAGCTTAATGTCAAGACCGATATATATCCTGTATAAAATCTAACAATATTATTATCAAATTCAGCTTCAGTTGGCTCTTTGTGTGCCGCAAGCATGATTTCTACAAAGACGAATGTACTTTGACAAGGAATTTTTAATGCGGCCTATGCAAGAGTTATACTACCTGAGATATAGAAACGAATTTTACAAATAAAGTTATAGAGAAAGCAATGGATACACATCTGAATTATACTCGTTTGATTTCTGTATCAAGTGCAACCAGCATGAAACCTCAAACTCTTTCTCCTAAAGCCAAACATGTGACAATTTCAAAATGTAGAGGTTGATTGTGTTGTAAGACCTTACGAAACGTCAAAATGATTGCGTGTAGCAACATACCAATTGGCCGATTAAGTAATAATAATAATAATGTAGTTTACGGTCAAGGATCAAGAAATTGACATAGACATTATCGGGCATACAAATAACATGTAAAGTGTAAAAATATATATGGCGACTAATGTCAATATGCCAAAATTTTTGAAAATATTTCGACAGGATTCTGTACTACAAACGTTTACCATTATTCGTACAATCCGTTTTTGGGCTATAAAAACTGATTTGACATGAGAAGAGTTGCCCCACAGACATATAGCATAACGTAATCGACTGTCAATTTGCGCGTGTTAAATAGAGATTAGTTGTTTTTTATCCAAAACCTTTTGAAGAGGCCTAAAAGCGTATGATAAAGTATTTAATTTAGAGGCCAACCTGTCATAATGTAGATGGAATGATAGAGTACTATCAAGATAAATGCCAAGAAATTTAGGGCATGAAGAGCTACCCGATATGAAATTGCCATTAACAAAGATATTTAGCCTACTGGTTTTTTTAGGGTGTAACTGTGTAAGCAAAGTCTTTTCCGTATTGAAGTACAGTCCAATATCATTTATATAGTTAGCAATATTTGTTAGTGGCTTAGTACATTTCACTTCGAGTAGGGTATTGTCCGAATCGGAATCTAATAGAGAGGTGTCATCAGCGTACAAGACATGATCACCACGGATTACCTCACTTATTTGATTAATGTATAAAATAAATAATACTGGGCCGAGGACAGATCCTTGAGGGACCCCATCGTGACCGGAAATTTTTCAGAAATGATATTTGACACGTTAGTAGTATTTGAATTTAAACAGGAGACAAACTGATACCTATCAGGCAAAAAGGAGGATATCCAAGTAAGAGACACCTCTCACCCCATAGTCGTCCAAAATTTTTATAAGTTTAGAATGATTACTGAAGGGCGTTCAACTGCTTCTATATATTGCATAAGTGTGTTATAAAATTGTACAAAGCTGTGGAAGTTGATTTATCTTTCCGGAAACCGTGTTGGTTAGTCTTAAGGATATTACATCATTCCACAAACTTTGTAAGTCGATCTAAGAAAGCATATTCAAAAACTCTTGATAAACTTTCAGATACTCTTATGGGTCTATAGTTGACTAATGAGGAGGAATCACCATTTTTGTAAATAGGCACCACCTTACCTGTTTTTAATCTCTCCGGAAAATTACCCGTCATGAAGGACAAATTATCCAGATAAGTTAATGGGCGCAATATAAAACAAAGGCTCCTTTTAACAATAAATATCGGGATCTCATCAGAACTTGCTGAACGTTTATTTTTTAATTTTGTGAGGTGGTAGGCATGTATACTCCATGCCAGCCGGGGAGGTACCACCACCCTTACCATGGGCTCCTTAATATTGGGTCTCCGACTTTCTGAGCTCGGTAAGGGCTGTCGGTTACCTTTTCCATGATCCTTAATCTATTCTCATTCTTATTCTTCCTTCTCGCCCTCACTGTCTTCCTATAGGATTAAAAGTCCCAAATTAAAAAATAAGATGGCTGTGGTTTCTAGGGTTATAAATTCCGGACGTAAAATCCTGCCCCATTCGGATGTCCGGGAGGGCAGGGCCCAAGCGACCTCGGTCATCGAAAGTATCAACTTTCTGATTCACTACTGCAACATCCGCGGTATCAGATCTAATCTTAATGCTATTCACCAACATCTTGAACAATTACAACCTGATATATTGTTTCTATCTGAAACACAAGTCTCCTCGGAAAGCTCCGAGTCACCCGACTCAATACCATCTTCACTCTAACTTTCGATATAAAGGAGGCGTATGTGCGTACATCAAGGACAGAATTGCTTGCAAGAGGGTTTCTTCCTTAGAAAATAAAAATTTTGACGTGATTTGGTTTAAACATTCTGGTCCTAATTTTGTGAAATTCTACTGTTGCATTTATAGGTCTCCTAATGACAGCAACTTTCAAGACTTCTTCGATTACCTTAGTATGAAAGTTGACTATCTCCTGTCTCAGTTTCCATCTTGCGATATCTCATTTGTAGGCGATTTCAATGTTCATAACTCTAATTGGCTTCAATTTTCATCTACTACAAATCCGCTGGTCATAGTGCAGAAACATTTGCTATTTCATGTGATCTCACACAAATGATTTCTGAACCCACAAGAATCCCTGATAACCCTAACCATACTCCACATCTTCTAGATCTCTTTCTTACATCAAACCCTCTTGTTTATAAAACTTCCGTTCTTTCGCCTTTAGGTCTTTCCGAGCATTGTCTAATAAAAATCATTTCTACTGTACCTAATTCCACTGTTGTTCGCAAAACCGATAGAACCTTGTGGTGTTTTAAGTCAGCTCGATGGAGTGATTTACGGGATTTCTTTGCAACCTTTCCATGGCGTGAATATTGTTTTAAGTCGTCCTCTCCTTCGGACATCGCTCATTCAGTATCTGAAGTCATCCTCATGGGAATGGAGTTATACATTCTGAAAAAACAGTACCGTGTAGGTCATTCACGTTCCCAACCCTGGTTCAATAAGGCTTGTTCTGATGCAATATCTTTAAAAAATAAATGTTACATTAAATGGAAATCTAATAAATCGGTTGACAGTCATGTAGAATACGTTGGTGCTAGAAATATCTGCAAAAGTGTCATCACTAAAACTAAAAAGTTGTTCGAACAACGAAAATGCAATGAACTAGTTACATCACCTTTAGGCAGTGGTAAATTTTGGTCTTTAGCAAAAACCATTAGTAAAAACTTTCGAACATCTTCATTTCCCCCCTGACATCTATTGACGGATCGGTAGTTGCTGATTCTGTAGACAAAGCCAACGTTTTTGTGGATTTGTTTGCATCAAACTCGTGTCTCAATGATTCTGGAAAAGATGTGACCCTAGTCAACTCTTCTTCATACGTTATGAAACCAATTCATTTTCGGTACAAGCTCTTGAAATCGATCATCAGTAGGCTTGATCTCAATAAGGTGACTGGCCCAGACGGTATCCCAGCTATTGTCTTAAAGAAATGTTCCCCCGAACTAGTACCAGTCCTATCTAAGCTCTATACGATCTCTATATCTTCTGGGGAATTCCCTTCATCATGGAAGTTAGCAAATGTTCAACCTATTCCCAAAAAGGTGATAAGACCGATCCTCAAATTACAGACCAATTGCCATCACTTCCATTTTGTCTAAAATCATGGAAAAAGCCATCAATCAGCAACTGCTCACGTTCCTTGAAACTAACAAACTCCTTAGTGACCACCAATATGGGTTTAGGCAAAGTCGTTCAACAGGCGATCTTCTTTCATATGTGACCCAAGTTTGGAACAATACAGTAGAGCAGTCCGTTGAAACAGTTGTAGTCGCTTTAGATATCTCAAAGGCATTTGACCAAGTTTGGCATAAGTGTTTACTTACCAAACTCACCTCATTTGGGTTAAATGATACGCTCATCAACTGGGTTTCTAGTTTCCTTGATAAAAGACGAATACGTGTCGTAGTTGATGGCTTTTTTCAAAAGAAGTTAGCATTAACGCGGGCGTACCACAGGGATCCGTTATAGCGGCTACACTTTTTCTGCTGTACATAAACGACCTTATTTCTTCAACAACTAACCCCATCCATTGCTTTGCTGACGATAGCACTCTTCACTGTAGTTCATCTCAGTCTACTCATAGTGATAATCCACCTTCTACGTCAAATCAAGAAATTAAAGCTGAAATGGCAAATTCAATCGACAAAGACATTCAACGTATTCTCGAATGGGGAAGCAATAATCTAGTTAAATTTAATGCTAACAAAACTCAGTGTTGCCTTATGTCCGCCAAAAAAGATCGATAATTTCCTGTTGTAAGTATGAATGGCTCAGTTCTTAAGTTTTCAGACTCTATTACTCTGTTGGGTATGACTGTATCTTCAAATCTCTCATGCGTTGACCATCTTCTGTCAGCTACCAAAACAGCTGCTCGTAAAATAGGCTTTTTGTACAGATCTAAGCAGTACTTTACCTCTCGACAACTCCTTCTGCTGTATAAGGCCCAAATTCGGCCTCATCTGGAATATAATTCTCACCTTTGGGTTAGTGCTCCCCAATACGCTCTCGATATCGTTGATCGTATTCAAAAGAGAGCAATTAGGCTTATAAATGACCCGTCCTTAACTTCTCACATACAGTCCCTTGAGCATAGAAGGATGGTTTCAGTTCTTTCCTTGTATTATCGTTATTACAACGGCTATTGTGCTGGTGAATTACATTCTTTGATACCATCTCCGGCTATCTTTGCGAGAAACACTCGGTTCGCTCATTCACATCATCAGTATGCAGTACAAATCTCCACGTGTCGTACCAAACGGGCGCAATCCACATTTTTCTACACGGCTTCTAAACTCTGGAATGATCTCCCTAGTTCCTGTTTTCCTCTCACTTATGATATGAGAAAATTTAAGGTAGCTGTTCATAGGCATCTATTGGCAATTCATTATCCCTCTATCCATCCTCCTAAGTGTTCCTGAGTGCTTTAACACGATAGGCCTTATTTAGCCTGTTCAGGTCCACAATCATAAAAAAAAAGCAAGTTAAATAATTCAATTTCACTAATAGCCCAGTCAAAAGCGATTTCAGAAAGGAAAAAATTCCAGATATGCTGTCCTTTGGTGGAGTAGTGTATTTTGGGGTCACAATGAACGTACAAAAAGCCCACCCCCGTATCGTGTACGCTAGGAAAGTTACAGTGCAAGAAAGGAGCAAAAATTAGGTTTTTCATAAATAACTCAAAAACTATTACTTTTAGGGGAAAAAGTGAAGACGAGAAAGTTGTAGATAATGTAATTTTAAAAGGTCCTTACAAAAATTTTGTACGACCACTTGTACTCGAAGTAGATTTTTTGTTACGAAGGACCATTTTTTGAGAAATGAAAAATTCTCGAGCGCGTCATGCATTTGGCGTCTATAAATCGGAAACGGCGCATCGGATCAAAAAATAGTTCAAATAAAAGTTATAGAAAATTTAATTACAAGCAACTCCTTTTCTGTAAGTTTTTTTGTACGATCAATATTGACAGAGATATGAATTTTGTAAACATTTACTATCGTGTGTTGAATACAGTTTTTTCATGATATACTCACTAATAACTCAAAAGGTATAGCTCCATTGGAAATTGTACACCTTACAAAGGTGAAAGATAATTAAATTTCTGAGATGTTTTGTATACATACAAACTTATTTTGGAAATCTATGAAGTGCGATAATGCTCAAAAACTCAAAAAATTTACGCATTTTCGTTTATTTTGTAAAATAAGTTACTTGTGGTGGGTCGTACCTTTTACAGATAATTTGAACGATTTGCGTCATCTTCTGTACAGACAATCGGCATCTCGGAAAACCTCGCGTTTGCCTGCGTTGCCACCAACATCAAATGCAGCTGGTCAACATTCGTTGAGGACGTACCATCAGGTCCAATGGTGGTTGACCAACCTACTGCCTCCGAGAGAATGGGGATGGCACGAAATTAACGGTGTCCTCCAGCCTGTGTCGATGACGGATCCTCCTGCGCCTCCAGGACTCACAAAACTTGTCGCCTGCAATTGCAAATCGAATTGCGCATCCATGTGCGGATGTAAGAGAGCAGGCCTTAAGTGCTCGAATCTTTGCGGCAACTGCGTGGAGAACGGTTGCACAAATTTGTACGCGAGCAATTACGACAGCGACGGTAACTTGGATGATGACGACGACGACGACAGACTTTTCGAACAAGAGACAGAACAATAGGACAGAAATAATAATATTGTAATATTTATATATTTGTACAAAATAAATTGCAATGGCAATTACAAAATTTCGTCTGTTAATTAACCCTTTCACCTACTGACTTCCTGCTATCTTCAATTTCCAATAATTCTGACAATCGCAACTAGCTGTCCCGAAATATTTCATGCGCAATATTTTACACAAATTACCTACATTAAAAGTACTTTCTCCAGATATTTCTTTAATGATGTCGCCAAACCAACCACAATTAGTTGCCAAGGGGTAAGTGATTAAAATTATAACGTATTACAAAATATAACTTACAAAATTTTACATTTAACTTTCAATCAAACACGTATACAAGTTATGGAAACTGCAACGAGAAACTTAAAAGAAACAGCAAAAAGATGTTTTTCAAGACAAATATCATGTACATATTACTCATAATTCAATTATTATTAATAATTACTCTGTTATTACTTAATTTCACTCAATTTATAGAGATCACACTTTCCACTGACATTTGACGCACCGTAATGTATTTTTTTACAAAAAAAAACTATACGAAAGAAGTTATTCCTAATTAAATTTTCTACAACTTTTATTTGAACCATTTTTCGATCCAACCCACCGTTTTTGATTTATCGACGCCAAATGCATGACGCACTCGAGAACTTTTCATTTTTCAAAAAATGGCCTTTTAAAAAAATCTAGCTCTCGTACAAGTGGTCGTACAAAATTTTTGTAAGAACCTTTTTTACGTAAAATTACATTTCCCACAACTTTCTCGTCTAAAAGTGACAGTTTTTGAGTTATTTACGAAAAACCTAATTTTTGCTTCTTTTTTGCACTGTAACTTTCCTAGCGTACACGCTACAGGGGGGGGGGGGGTGATCTAGTTTACATGGGTTAATGGTATTTATATTGAGTAGTAAAAGAGATTAAAACAAGCATTTTCTAAGTTTTGTGGAGTACCTCCGAGTTGCGTCGGTAAAAAAAAACTAATTGCTGCTCCGCATGGCCAAATACCCGGATTCATAGCATCCTTAAAATTTTTCTCGTAAATTGAAACTTTAAAGGAAGCGTATAAATCAAGCTTTCTTGATGCAAGGGTGTCACACTGTACTTCAGGAAATGTTTCTTTCAGGCTATTTGTTAAGCTTTCAACAGTAGTTTCAGGATTTAACCAACCCACATGTAAATTAACACACCTAGGGACGCCCTGGATATCATTTGTATTACTGCTACCGATTACCATATTTCTATCACGCTTTTTCCTGGTTACTATCCCCCAGTCTGGGTTTTTAAGCGATGGCACATGCTCTTCTTCATCATCATGTATTAAACTAATTGGCAACTGTTTAACCGTAGTACGTACAAAGCCACTCTTAGTTTTAGTAGCATTATTTTCCTTTTGATTTGAGACGTCATTACTTTGTAGTCTTATTTAAATTAATTTCGTTAGGAAATATTTTGTTTTTACCCACATCTGCGGCGCTTGGTTCAGGTGTAACCTTAGATAAAATATCTACTTGATTATTTAATACAGGATTTTGTTCATTTAGTCCATGAATAATCCCATCTTTTTGTTTAATAATACAGGGTGTGGCGCGAAGAGTTTTGATTAAAAGTAATGGCGGATACACTTATGTTAAAAATCTGAAATTACGAAACTGTCGGTTTTGGATGACGCCGAGTTCAAATATAATATTGTCCTGAATGTGGCACTTCCGGTTATACCGGAAGTAGACGTCAACTTTGTTATTTTAAATGGAACCTAATATTTTTATTTTATTTTCGAATTCTACATGAAATTCTAAATAAAATTTGTGCACAATGTCCTATGCCGAAAATGAAGTATTTTCGAGATATTTCGATTTTTTTTTAAATTTTGAAAAAATCCTAGTCCACATTGAATAACGATATCTCCATTAATAACGAAGCTAGTGACGTGAAATTGTAACCAATAAACAACAAGCGCTTGCCCGTTAACTCCATATATCCATTTCATTGATATTTCATACAGGGTGTTTTAAACTTAGCCGCCAACATGCACAATTTAAATCATTCATAAGTTGCTTACTTTAAATAGAACACCCTGTATTTTATTACATTTTCCGCTGTATTTTTTTAAGCCAATTCGTTTGGTATCGGTGTTCCCTATACCTAAATCTAAGCACTTTTGTTATATTTCATTATCTTAGTTAAAACATAACAACACTTAATTATTTCAACATTAGTAAAGGGTAGGCCATGATTTCCATTATTTAAGGTGATATTTTGTTTTTTTTTTTTTATTATTAATTCTGAAAAGTAACCACTAGCCTGAAAAGATTATTAATTGTGGATATCATTAAAAACGTTGACTAGATATTTTGTATTAATTTAATTAGATAACTTACAAACAAAAATAACTAAATGTAATATTAAACATATAAAGTTTTATAATAAATGTTCAAAATTGGCACCATCTACTTCTAAACATTTATGAGTACTTTTCATTAAGTTATGTTTTGTAATTCTGGAAATATGGTCGGGTGAGAATTAAAAGTAAGTAAGATTTATAAATATGTGGTAATGGTAATCGTATAAAAAGTGTTTTAATAATATAATAAAGAAATAAGTATAAAAATGTTCTCATAACAAATCGTTAAAGTAACTCGAGATACAAACCATTCACCAAAAATGATGCCTTGGTCCCAGTTGGTAAATTAAAGTAGGGCCGATTCAATCTTTTGATTTGCTTAATTACCACAATTTCTGCTCGTTTACTTCCACTGAACATCAATATAATAACTGCCATGTAACACTAATAAAAAAGATCTCGGACGCCAAGTTATTTTTTAATTATGCTCGGAATAACTGAACCGAGGTTGTTTCCAACAAAAATTCTACCAAAATGTAAAAAAAACAAAAAATATAAAAACTAAGTTTATTAACGGTTAAATTGATAGGGCTAGATAAAATATATCTTAAAACTAGTTATAGCCTTAAATTACTAATTAATTGTTATAAATATAAATACCTATACAAAATATAATAAATCTTCTTGAGAACCCCTCGTATTATAAAAAATTAATGCGGAAATGCAAACCAAGGTGATGTAATCCTTGTATCAATGTTGCGCAATATATTGCAATAATAATGCTTTACGCAGTAAACCACATCCAAAATGGAATTTTATTTCTTATAAATTTGCCTTCTTGAAATTGAATAAACCAATATTTATTGCATTCTTTTGAAGGTTCAAAATAAATAATGGAATCCACATTCAGAACTGCATTAAAAGCAAAACGCCATCATAAAATGAAAGCGTACGTAACAGTAGCAATCAAAAGCGGTAAAATTAAAAGTATAAAAGTAAAAAAAAGAAAGTGCCTGAAAAGAGCAAATGTTTTAATTTTTAGTATTACGAGTTAAATTATCTTACCATCAAATCAATGGCACAAATCATTAATAAATAAAATTTTTCTTATATTTACAACTAAATGAACGAAGAACCTAAATTACAGTATATTTTAATACAACTTAAAATGGGTTGTTACACACCCCCTCCTAAAATTTTGATTCGGAGATCACCAAAGCTGAGATTCCAAACACTAAGCTAATAAACAAATTTATTAAAATCTAAGAAAATAAAAAATGTCAAGCTAATAAAATACAAGCAAAATGTAAACAGTAATACCTAAAATCTAAATAAAATGTAAATAAAAATAAAAAGAGAAAAATTAAAATGATATATAAAAGATTAAATACAAAAACTACCACAGTCACGTTGGGTAAGTCAAAATCGGTAAATCCAAGATACGTCTATTTCCATGGCAAATTAGCTCAGGATGTTTCGTCGTGGAGAACAAGAGAGGCCACTCTACCCTTCACGATATTCAGGTTTCATGTTGTTCCACAGTCGTCGTCCAAGACTAAACATACCCCTAACTAACAGCACGTTTCGTAAATAGGCCGAAATCTAGATGGGGTAGCAAAGAGAAGGATGATGAACTCTTACGAACACAACAACCCCCCCCCCCCCTAAAACAACCAAAACGTCATAATCAGGAAGTCACAATCGGGAAGTGAACTAATCGAGGTTAACTAGAGGCGAACCGAAGTCCTCAAGCACCGTCCAAAAATAAAACACTCAACACATCAGGAATCGTCAAAAGTTAGAATTTCGAAACAATTTCAGGAAAACCAAAATAACTAAATCAAATAAAAACGTATACAAGCATTACTAGTTTTCTTATCAACGGTTAAGAGTTTGAAAATTTTACGTTAAATAACGATCAGAGGTAAACTCAAAATGGTTATCTTAAATTTTACTATTGCAACTATAGCAAATTGTAAATCCAATAAAAGAAGATAATCTGCCTGAGCACTCATGTCCCAAAAATCGGCAAAACAATCGCACAATGTGATCTAAATATCAACAATCGTGCTAAATAAATGTAGCAAAAATAAAATAAGTGGTTTGCAAAACCACAAAAATATAAAATAAGATAATGTGCCAAATAAGCACAAAAAATCAAATTACTTTGAAAAATCATCAAAATAACTAAAATGTAAATAAGAAAACCAGAATGTAAGAGTCTCAAAAATACTAGGAATAGAAAAATAATTAAGAATTAATGGGGTTTTAAATCTTTAACATGAAAAACACCTAATGGTTTATTATCAAAAGGGGTGGCCAATCGGTACGTAGTTGGAACTAACACCTCAATAACTTTTGCTTCAATAAATGTTGGAGCTAACTTTTGACTATAATTTTTAGTCGCATCAGATAAAGTAAAATTCTTTTTCCAAACTAAATCGCCGACGTTTAATTTTAATGGACGAGGTCGCAAAGTGTAAGATTTTGAATTTCTTTCGTGAGCTGCATGTAAATTTTGTTTAACATGTTTAAAAATGGGTGAAAGTTGATTTAAATCTTGAACTAATTGTTCACCGTTAGTAATAAATAAATCATCCTCTTTAAAACCCTTTAGTCGACCATAAAAATCTCCAGAAATTGGAACTGCTCGACGAAATGCCAAAAAGGAAGGTGAAAATTTCGTAGACTCATGTACAGCGTTACGAATAGCATGGGCAATTTTGCGAATTTCAACATCCCATTCCTTGTGATCATTTTTAATCTAAGACCTAATCGCAGTACCTACCACTTTATTAACTCTCTCAACAAAATTTACTTGGTGATGATAACTAGCATTAAACCAAATGGATTGAACTTTGTAAGAACTCATTAAATTTTTAAATTGTGCACTTTTCAATTGAGGACCGTTGTCCACCATACAAATTTGAGGAACACCGTAAACTAAAAATACATAATTTTCAATATATTGACAAATGCCTTTAGCGGTAGCACTGCGCATTGGTTGAATCAAGGTAAATTTAGTAAACCAATCACAAATAACTAATAAAACTGTATTACCACTCCTCGATCTTGGAAAAGGACCCACTAAATCAATAGAAATACATTGAAAAGGATAAGAAACATTTTTCTCTTTACCCATAAAACCATAATGATTAAACTGCGAAGACTTGTTTTGGTTACAAACATTGCAATTTCTAATTTATTTGGAAATGTCGGACTTTATTTTTGGCCAATAATAAAATTCTTTCATTTTTGAAAAAGTTTTAAAAACACCAAAATGTGCTGAAATTTCTGTAAAATATCTTTCCTTAAAGATTTCGGAACAACTAATTTCCATTCCACTAAATTCGATTCGATGTTTAAATCATTTGAAATAAATTTGTAGAGTTTATTATCTTCAACTCTCCAATCAGGAAATAATTCAGGATTTTTAGAAACGTTGGCTAACATTTTCTTATACCAATCGTCTAAATCTATAGCAGAAAACTCTAAAGAACTAACTTCCAAAGGTGCTCTAGAAAGTGCATCAGGAACAACATTTAATTTACCTTTTCTATGAATGACTTCAAAATCAAATTGTTGAAGTTTAACACTCCATCCGGCTAATCGACCTGAGGGACCTTTTAAATTATTGAGCCAAATCAGTGAATGATGAACAGCAATAACTTTAAAATGGGTACCTTCAATATAAGGTCTAAACTTTTGAATTCCAAAAATAATAGCTAGTAATTCACGTTCTGTAATTGAATAATTTTGCTCGGCTTTATGTAAAGTACGAGAACCATAAGCAATGACAACTTCATTCTCTCCTTCACCTTGTGTTAAAACACATCCAACACCACAATTGGACGCATCACATTGTAAATAAAATGTTTTAGAAAAATCTGGACTCGCTAAGATAGGAGCATCAACTAATAGAGATTTAATTTTCAAAAATGAATTGTTCGCTTCGGTATTCCATAAAACTTTCTGAGATTTCTTTTACCTTTCAATAAATTATTAATCGGAGTTAAAATAGTGGAAAAATCATGAATGAAACGTCTATACCAAGAACACATTCCAATAAAACGTTTAACTTCTGTAAAAGTACTTGGGTGAGGAAATTTAGTAATAGCTTCCACCTTGGAAGGATCAGTGTGAAGACCATTCTTATCGATAACAAAACCTAAATATGATAATTTAGGTTTACAAAATTCGCATTTATCTAAATTAATATTTAATTTGGCATCATTAAGCCTTTTAAAAACTTCTCTTAAAATAGCAATACGTTCCTTAAATGTACTTGAAAATATAATAATATCGTCCAAATAAACAAAAACTGATTGGGATAAATCATGACCTAAAATTGAATCCATAAATCGTTGTAAAGTGCTGGGTGCGTTGGTAAGTCCCATGGGCATTACAGTATACTCAAATAATCCTTTATGTGAACAGTAAAAGCAACTCTCAGGGTCTAAAGGAATTTGCCAAAAAGCTTTCTTTAAATCAATTGAAGTTAAATAATGAGCATTTCTTAATTTATCCAAAATATCATTTAAAAATGGCATCAAAACAAACTCTAAATTCACCCGACTTCTTTCGAACCAAAACCATTGGAGAATTCCAAGGAGAAGGACTGGGTTTAATAATTCCTTGCTCTAACATATCATCAGTTTCTCTGTTTGAATGCTCCAACCTAGCAGGCGATAATGGAAAATAACGTTGTTTAATTGGTACTGCATCACCAGTATTAATTGAATGAAAAACTTTATTTGTTTTACCTAATTTCGAATTTGATAAGGTTTTAAAAAGGTCAATAGCTTGATTTAATTCAAAAATTTGATCATTATTAAGATCATCAATACTCTTAAGCATTGAAAAATTTGTCTCCGCAGAATTTGCAACAAAAGAATTTTCTCTAAAATCAGCTTTAATTTCAAATAATTGGCAAAAATCGACTCGCAAAGTAATTGCAGTAGTAATAGATTCAGAAACAATAACAAATAGTTTTGGTAATATCATTAACAGTCAAAGATAAATCAACACTTCACAAAATGGATTGTAAAGAACCATCAGCAATAATCAATGATGGAAAAGGTGAATTCCTATTTAATTTTAAATCATATTTATCAATTAAATACAAAGCAGGCTTACCTAGAATTGTAACGGTAGCTTCACTATCTAATGAAGCAACAAAATTTTCATTAAAAATCTTCACATTAATAAAAGGTTTAATATCATTATTTTTTTCAACAAATTTGGAACAAATTTTTGGAGTTCCATAAAATCTATTAACTGTAATTAACCATTCTTTAAAAACATGCTTGTCAGCCTCTGAAAAATCATAAGGAATGTGTCGACTAACAGAACACTTCCCATTTACAATTTTTTTGAAAATTTACACTTGGGACAATTAGTAAAAGTAACATCGGAATAACCACATTTAAAGCAAAAGATTTTATTATCATCCTTGTCACAGGGGTGATAGGTATGACCCAATTGTTTACACTTAAAACATGTTGTTGAAGATTTAGTTGTATTAATTTTTGAATTATTCAAATTTTTTGGCTTAGTACCAGTAAAATTGACTTTAGATTTAATATTTTGACTCAATGTAGAAGATTTAGGTTTGTATTCAGATTGTCTTTGAAAATCTGAACTAGAATTAAATTTAAATTTAGACTTCTGAGCTTTCACTTGTTGCAATTTTTTACATAACTCAACCAGATGAAAAATATCAGTAACATTAACAAGAGCTAACTGAGTAGCGAACCAAGGTTGTAAATTTTTCATAATAATTTTTAATTGTTCACACTCAGAAGGAGGAACGTCTAATGGTGAAAATAAATTAACCATTTCGGAAATAAAGAGGGTTGGAATTTCATCAAAAGTCTGTTTTCTATTCTTAATTTCATTTAACAAAGCTTCATCATGTCCTTCGGGTAAAAAGTCGCTTTTCAATTTAGAAATAAGTTGGTCCAACGTATGAATTTGGGGCTTAACAGCACTGAACCATATTAAACCCTTTCCTGAAAATAAATCAATACCAGATAAAAGCATCTCCGACTTTGAAATGTTTCGTACTACCATCTTTGAATAAATGTAAAAACTTCTTTCTCACTACCATTCAATTTTAGATTTAATTTATAAACAGGAACAGAACTTTTAGAAACTTGTAAATTTTGAATTCATTTGGAAAAATCTTCAGGAGGAATACTAACTGAAGTATTAACATTGTCGTTAGGTGACATAGAAATGTTAGAACTGTCTAAATATGGTAATTCATTATTCAATTCAAGGTTTTCATTAATAGATTTGATTAATTCTATTGATTCATTACATAAAGTTAGCAATTGATCAATGTCAATACAAAAATTCATTATCAAAGATGGTATAATTCAAACGTTTCAAAATATGCAATAAACGAGTATGAAGTCTAAGGTATTCTCCTCTAGAAGACTTAATTTTAAATAAATGAATCAAAGATTGAGTGTTATGAAGTTTATCTTGTAATAATTCCAATTCCATGGTTTGGTTTACTTCAACTTTCTTATATGAATCAAATAAATTTGGATCAGTCCTTTTGTAAATTTAATTTACGTCTTAATAATTTACGTTTCTCATCAACGGTTAACGTTTCCGCAGCATTAACATTTCTAAAACTTAACTCTACTAATAACTCATCACTACGTAGAACATCCACTAAATAATTTAAATTTGACATGGTAACGAACAATACACAAACAATAAGATTTCACTAATCGTAAACACAATAAAAATATCCAATCGTAATAATAAATTGTTACAATACCTTAAAATGGTCAACTCTAACAATCGAAACTGAAACAAACAAAAGCAGAAATAAACAGCAATAATGGTAATGAAAGCAAATCGAGTCCCTGCTCGGGCGCCAGTATCAATATGTGGTAATGGTAATCGTATAAAAAGTGTTTTAATAATATAATAAAGAAATAAGTGTAAAAATGTTCTCATAACAAATCGTTAAACTAACTCGAGATACAAACCATTCACCAAAAATAATGCCTTTGTCCCAGAAGGTAAATTAATGTAGGGCCGATTCAATCTTTTGATTTGCTTAATTACCACAATTTCTGCTCGATTACTTCCACTGAACATCAATATAATAACTGCCATGTAACACTAATAGAAAAGATCTCGGACGCCAAGTAATTGTTTAATTATGCTCGGAATAACTAAACCGAAATTGTTCACAATAAAAATTCTACCAAAATGTAAAAAAGTAAAAAATATACAAACTATGTTTATTAACAGTTAAAATGATAGGGTTAAATAAAATATATCTTAAAACTAGTTATAGCCTCAAATTACTAATTAATTGTTATAAATATAAATACCTGTACAAAATATAATAAATCTTCTTGAGAACCCCTGGTATTATAAAAAATTAATGCGGAAATGCAAACCAAGGTGATGTAATCCTTGTGTCAATGTTGCGCAATATATTGCAATAATAATGTTTTACGTAGTAAACCACACCCAAAATGGAATTTTATTTCTTATAAATTTGTCTTCTTGAAATTGAATAAACCAATATTTATTGTATTCTTTTGAAGGTTCAAAATAAATAATGGAATCCACATTCAGATCTGCATTAAAGGCAAAACGACATCATAAAATGAAACCGTACGTAACAGTAGAATTAATTGTGCAATCAAAAGCGGTAAATTTGTGTGTAAAAGTAAAGAAAAGAAAGTTCCTGTAAAGAGCAAATGTTTTAATTTTTAGTATTACGAGTTAAATTATCTTACCATCAAATCAATGGCGCTTTTCACAAAATTTAGGGGAAACGCAAAAAAGGCTTCCTGCATCTAACGGCGTACCACAAGAAGTAAGAAAAAAATGGATGCTTTAGGATGTCAGATGATGACGCGTTGCGCAAAATATTTGCGCAAAGAATTAAGTCAACGATATGAGCAGAAAAAAATATTTTAATGAAACCTTTAAGAAGATATGCACTTAAGTCACACCAAAATGCAAATTAAGTTGCCTTACCTCATACTTACAAATCATTAATAAATAAAATTTTTCTTATATTTACAACTAAATGAACGAAGAACCTAAATTACAGTATATTTTAATACAACTCAAAATGGGTTGTTACAGACTCTCTGCATCATATCTTCCTTTGTCGTAACAGGTTTGGAAAATACCTGATTTTTAATGTAACCCCAAATACGAAAATCTAGAGGAGCCAAATCAGGAGAGCGAGCTGGCCAACGAAACGGACCCTGATTGGCAATCCATCTATCATCAAACATGTCGTAAAGATGCTGAGCAACAGGCCCAAAGTTATGAGGAGGTGCTCCATGTTGCTGATACCAAGCTGAAGCCGCCTCTCCATTTCTTAAAGTATGTAACGCCGGTCGTATGACTTCTTCTAAAATGTGGCAATATCTTGTACCATTTAAATTTTCATCATAAAATTTTAATGCTAAAATTTTATCGTCTTTTATTGCACAAAAAAACATTAAAACTCCAACTATCTTGGAAATAACGTTCTCTACTAACATGTGGATTTTTATTAGACCAAAAATGGGAATTATGTCGATTAAATAATCCATTTTTGCTAAACTTTGTTTCATCACACCATATAACTTTTTTTATGAAGTTTTCATCCTCTTGGGTCTTCATTAAAAACCATTCACAGAATTCTATCCTTCGAGGAAGATCACCTAATTGTAAGTGTTGCACCAAATGATATGAAAATGGTTTCTATTTGTGTTTTTTTAAAATGCGATGAATTGTTCTCGTTGACAAAGTAAGATCTCTCTCACAATCTCTAATGGAGGCATCTGGAGAGGCCGCAAAGTAACCCAAAACATTAATTTCGTTTATGTCACTGTCCACTAGTGGTGTATTTTTATTAATTTTTGTCTTAAATTGACCAAACTGACGGCAGTTTTTAAGCAATCTTCTTACAATATCACCAGTTGCATTTGGTCGATTTGGATATCTTTCTGCAAAAACACGGCAAGTCCGTTCAACAATTCTATTACACTCGCCGTAAATAATAATAAGATTTAAAAAATCATCATTAGTAAACCCTACATTTGCCATTCTTTACTATGAAATAGAAACTGGTAAAGAAAACTGTCAAAACAACATAAGCAATTAACGTTTTAACTATCAAATCTTTGACAGCCATGGCCTACCCTTTACTAATGTTGAAATAACTAAGTGTTGTTATGTTTTAACTAAGATAATGAAATATCTCAAAAGTGCTTAGATTTAGGTATAGGGAACACCGATACCAAACGAATTGGCTTAAAAAAATACAGCGGAAAATGTAATAAAATACAGGGTGTTCTATTTAAAGTAAGCAACTTATGAATGATTTAAATTGTGCATGTTGGCGGCTAAGTTTAAAACACCCTGTATGAAATATCAATGAAATGGATATATGGAGTTAACGGGCAAGCGCTTGTTGTTTATTGGTTACAATTTCACGTCACTAGCTTCGTTATTAATGGAGATATCGTTACTCAATGTGGACTAGGATTTTTTCAAAATTTAAAAAAATCGAAATATCTCGAAAATACTTCATTTTTGGTATAGGACATTGTGCACAGATTTTAATCTAGAATTTCATGTAGAATTCGAAAATAAAATAAAAAATATTAGGTTCCATTTAAAATAACAAAGTTGACGTCTACTTCCGGTATAACCGGAAGTGCCACATTCAGGAAAATATTATATTTGAACTCAGCGTCATCCAAAACCTACAGTTTCGTAATTTCAGATTTTTAACATAACTGTATCCGCCATTACTTTTAATCAAAACTCTTCGCGCCACACCCTGTATTATTAAACAAAAAGATGGGATTATTCATGGACTAAATGAACAAAATCTGTGTATTAAATAATCAAGTAGATATTTTATTTAAGGTTACACCTGAACCAAGCGCCGTAGATGTGGGTAAAAACAAAATATTTCCAAACGAAATTAATTTAAATAAGACTACAAAGTAATGACGTCTCAAATCAAAAGGAAAATAATGCTACTAAGACTAAGAGTGGCCTTGTACGTACCGCGGTTAAACACTTGCCAATTAGTTTAATACATGATGATGAAAAAGAGCATGTGCCATCGCTTAAAAAAACAGACTGGGAGATAGTAACCAGGAACAAGCGTAATAGAAATGTGGTAATCATATCCAGGGCGTCCCTAGGTGTGTTAATTTACATGTGGGTTGGTTAAATCCTGAAACTACTGTTGAAAGCTTAACAAATAGCCTGAAAAAAACATTTCCTGAAGTACAGTGTGACACCCTTGCATCAAGAAAACTTGATTTATACGCTTCCTTTAAAGTTTTAATTTACGAGAAAAATTTTAAGGATGCTATGAATCCGGGTATTTGGCCATGCGGAGCAGTAATTAGTTTTTTTTTACCGACGCAACTCGGAGGTACTCCACAAAACTTAGAAAATGCTTGTTTTAATCTCTTTTACTACTCAATATAAATACCATTAACCCATGTAAACTAGAATTACCTTAAACTGAAATTTGTAATTTTAATAACCTGTATTTTTTGTGTTTAGTTGAAATAGGTGAAAGTTAAATGTTTTAGAGAATTATGCCATTCATGGGTACGTACTAGTAAATTTTTACAGTAGAAAATTACATACTTGCTGTTCATCGATTGATTTGAATGAGTACTGTATTGAAAAACACTGCGCTGTTTCATTTAAAGTAAGTAATCAGAATTACACACTTCTAAATTGTTATAGGCCTCCTTCTGGTGATGAAAACATTTTCTTTAACAACTTAACGTGTGTTCTCGAAAATATTTACAACTCAACTATGAATATTTTAATTTGCGGTGATTTCAATTTCGACACGCATAAAAAGCAAATCTTTTAAACTATTGTCCAATTTGTTGGCCGGTTACAATTGTAAGCCGATAGTAAATCGGCCCACATGAATCTCACGTTCGTCCTCGACTATAATTGATCAAATGTTCATAAATTTCTCTAATGATGGCACGTGTTGTGTTTTAGATAACGAGATATCTAACCACAGACATGTGCTGCTTGAATTAAGTATATTTTTATCACAAAAATATTTCGTTAACAGTAAATATGTTTTTAAAAGGAACTTTTGTACATCTAACGTTGAGCGTTTTGAGGATGCCCTTGGAAGCGAGAATTGGACCACAGTAGAACGCCATAATGATTTTAAAGATTCTTTTAATACATTTTATGATATTGTGCTGCATTATTTCGAGATCAGTTTTCCTATACATAAATTCAGTGTTAAAAACGGGAATAAAAGATGGATTAATTCCGAAGTTTTAAAATCTAGTTAGCTCTTAAAGACCTATTTATTTTGAAAAATTCTTATAACACTTTAATTTCAGTTTATCAACAAGCAAAACAACACATCGACAGCTAATTAAAAAACCAAAAGGAATTACTATCAAAAGAAAATGTCTGGTGTCAAGAATCATACTCGTGCATTATGGAATACTGTTCATGAACTAATAAACAGATGTAGCAGTAGTAACATGATTAACTATAAATTGAAAGTTAAAGGTCAAGTGGTAGATGACTTGAATATTATTGCATCCGAATTTAATAAATATGTTTTGTACCTCCTCTTGAGATTGTTAAAAAAATAAATACTACATGCGCACCTTCCGAGTGTAAGAAAATGTGTATTGAACATACATTGTTTTTGCATCCTTTTAGTGAAATTGAATTATTTAACTTGCTTAATTCAAAATTAAAAAATAAACGTTCAGCAGGTTCTGATGAGATCCCGATATTTATTGTTAAAAGGAGCCTTTGTTTTATATTGCGCCCATTAACTTATCTGGATAACTTGTCCTTTATGACGGGTAATTTTCCGGAGAGATTAAAAACTGGTAAGGTAGTGCCTATTTACAAAAAGGGTGATCCCTCCTCATTAGTCAACTATAGACCCATAACAGTATCTGAAAGTTTATCAAAAGTTTTTGAATATGCTTTCTTAGATCGACTTCTAACCAACACGGTTTCCGGAAAGGTAAATCAACTTCCACAGCTGTGTACAATTTTTATAACACACTTATGCAATATATAGAAGCAGTTGAATGCCCTGCAGTAATCATTCTAAACTTATACAAATTTTGGACGACTATGGGGTGAGAAGTGTCTCTTACGCGGATATCCTTCTTTTTGCCTGCTAGGTACCAGTTTGTCTCCTGTTTAAATTCAAATACTACTAACGTGTCAAATAGCATTTCTGAAAAATTTCCGGTCACGATGGGGGTCCCTCAAGGATCTGTCCTCGGCCCAGTATTATTTATTTTATACATTAATCAAATAAGTGAGGTAATCCGCGGTGATCATGTCTTGTACGCTGATGACACCTCTCTATTAGATTCCGATTCGGACAATACCCTACTCGAATCGAAATGTACTAAGCCACTAACAAATATTGCTAACTATATAAATGATATTGGACTGTACTTCAATACGGAAAATAATTGTCAGATTTTGAACATTTATATCCATTAGCTACCTTAGATTTACAGCGTTTACACTGGGAACCAGGTACGACACCACTTGCACCAGCCGCCATACATAAAGTATACATAGGCCCTATGTATACTTTAAAAAAGGACAAGTCAATGCATTTAAAATAGAGTGTAGGAGTAATCACAAATTCCATGATTTTTAGCAGTTTTATTTAACATTTCATAATAAATGTTCGAAGTGGCCACCTTGTAATTCCAAACAGTAACCGAGGCGATTTCGAAAATCACGTACAGCATTCAGAAGAAATGTAGGATCTATTAGATTACATTCGGTGCGTATAGGATTTTTTAATTCGTGAATATTGTGCATTGGTATATTTGTATAAATTTTTTATTTTAGATATCCCCAGACAAAAAAATCGTTTGGTGACAAATAAGGTGAATGTGCGGGCCACTTAAAGGGACTGAATCTTCCAATCCACCGTCCAGGGAACACATCGTTTAAAAAGTTCGTAACAGCGTTTGTGAAATGCGCAGGAGCCCCGTCCATTTGGAACCACGGCTCGTGAATATTTAAATTTTCTATGGCTGGAATAATGTTGTTTCCTAATAGTTCCATAAATTTGTTACAGGTGAGATTTCCTTCAATAAAAAAACGGCCGACAAGTCGATTTCCAATTATTCCTAATCATACATTAACTTTTACAGGATACTGGGTTCGTGTTAAATTTTGTAAATGACGATTAGTGCGGAACCAATATCTAAATAGAAAATTAGGGTAGGAAGAAAATGGATAATGGGGAATAAGATTCGTACCGAATGTTTTGGGAACTAACTTCTTCATTTATTGTAAATGTAACTTCATCACTAAAATCTTATTTAAAATGTCTTCATTTTCGTTAATTAAGTTAAACATTGTTTCACAAAATGTTGTTCTTTTTCCCTATCTTCTTCGAACAATTGTTGGTGATATCCAAACATTTTAGTGTTTTAAATACCGATGTTTTAGATACATTAAAGTATGCCGCTATTTTTCGTACAGATACCACTGGATTTTCTTCAACATAGTATAAAATGTTTAACTTTATTTCCTCAGTTAAAACATGATACATTTTAGTTTTTTTTTATGCGAATTTATTATGCAACCTTCAGACTTAAACTTGCTAACAATATTTTGTATAGTATTAATACAAGGAATGGCCCTTTCAGGATATTTTGCACAAAATAGATCTCTCACATTCCTTAAACTATATCCAGCTTGATACCACATCACAATTTCTATTCTCCGTATTTTCTGTACATTTTGAATACAACAATGAGTCCAGAAACTCGAAATACTTTATTGACACTTGACGTTTTAAGAACTGTCTTTTTTTATTTTCATAGTACGCTATTAGTGTAAATCACAATGCATTGACTTTTTAAAAGTATACATAATGCGTATGTATACTTAAAAAAGAATTCACTATATATATATATATATATATATATATATATATATTTATACATACAAGAAACCACAATTTGCAGTATTTCATTTAGTACTGGCACGTACCAAATTCTTCCGACTTCCTTGTGGCGTAATTCCAATCGCAGTGTTGTGATGTATATAGTGTGAAAAAGTGTGTGCCTTAAAATTTGATGGAAATTCCATAAATACCACAAAACAATCTATTATTACAACAACATTGCCCTTAAAGGCTTTTTTAAATTGACTTGGTGTGATCATCGCTCAGGTGAACATAGTGCTGACTAAAAGTTGGTAGAATATTATCACAATATTCAAACACCGATTCTTGGTGGTCTGTAACCAATATTTGCCCAATATCAAGTAACACTTTGAATACTTTATTATTATTATGTATATTCAATATAGTTCCAGAATTATATGTACAACATTCTACTGTATCACGTTGGTTAAACATAGATTTATCGATTTCTTTACAATATTGGCTGCACTACACGCCACCAATATCAATCCAATAATATAAAATCTACATGGATAATTAAATATTAACACGATGTAATTTTATCGCCTTGAAGCCAATATTGTGGTTTGAATCCAATATAGCGGCAGAATTGAATATGCAACGTTATACTGCATGTTGTTAATTAAATATAGATTTATCGATTATTGGCACTACAGGTCACCAATATAAATGCAAAATGGAAAATAATAATAATAATAATAATAATAATAATAATAATAACAATAATAATAATAATAATAATAATAATATTGTGATGCAAGGCCAACACCGAAATATGAGCTCGTAGCTCTAAATAATACGGTGTCGCGGACCAGTTCACGTGGGGCCTTGTAACTAACAAGGACAGGGATGGCAACCCTGCGTCCCCTTAGCTGGAAGTTCACTTTTCTTATACTAGTCTTGGGTGGCTTCCCTTACTTTAACTCTTTGCTATCGGAGCACCCTCGCTCTAACTCTTGCTCTCTTCAGGCTCCCAGCGTAAGCTGAGAGACCTTTCCCTTTACTTTCTTCTCTTCCCAGGACATGCGCCGTCAAAAGCGTATACGGGTGTGGCAAGCCCGGGATGTCCTTGCTGGGGACGGCTGAGCGCTAGTCGTGTCCTAATACCGCAACCGTGAACTGTACTTCAGAGACTCTAGCAGGGCGTGGCTAGGGAACGTCGTACAGGTAGCGGTCGGTGGTCTTGGCTTAATTGCCTGGACTACGAGGAAGGTAACCTCTATAAAAAAATCCTCCAATCCCAAGGTCGTTTGGCAGTTTTAGGTGCTGAAGGGATTGCGCGAAGGGATGCCTGAGCGTGGCCAGGGGGATGCCTGGTCTCTAGCGTTGAAACGCCTGTGGGGGAAGGGGTGCCCCTCCACAGTATTTAGCCTTGTCATGGTATAGGAGCTCTGCTGTGGTCGACAATTTTTCTTCCTGTCTTCGTGGGAACATTATAATTTCTAATTCTGTTTCTCAAGAGTTGTCTCTCTCTTTAAACGGAGACAATTTTCCTGCATTAAGGAAAACTATTAACGTGGCCAGCGAGACGAGTTACCCTCGGTTCCTGACTATCAAATTGTTGCCTGAAGGTAATTTCGAAAGAGTCAGCCCATTTCTAATTAGTAGAAGTATTTATAGTATAGCCGGTGAGACAAAAAAAGTTAGTAAGGTTAAAGAAGGACTTTTAGTGGAAACAATTTCCAAAAAGCAAACAGGAGCATTAATGAAAATGAAAAAGATTGGTGAATTGGACGTTGAGGTTACACCTCACAAGTACTTAAACTGTCGAAAAGGAATTGTGTACTGTCGTGATCTTTTAAACGCATCACTTGAAGAAATTCAAGAAGGTTTAACAACAGAAAGTGTGGTGGAAGTTAAGCGATTACAAAGTAGGAAGAACGGAATACTGGTAAATACCGCAATGTTAGTATTAACATTTCAAAAACATGAACTGCCAAAAGTCATTAAGGCAGCAATGTATAACTTAAAAGTTCGCCCTTTCGTTCCGGAACCTATGCGTTGTTTTAGATGCCAACAGTTCGGCCATACTTCGTCAAATTGTAAAAACAATCCTATGTGTGAGTGTGGTTATCCTAGTCATGAAGGTACTCCTTGTAGAGAGAAACCCATATGTACAAATTGCAAGGAAAAGCATTCTGCTAGATCTAGGGAATGTTCGGTTTATAAATCTGAAAAGAAAATTCAAGAAATCAGAGTCACTCATAATCTAAGCTTCATGGAGGCCAAAGTTATGGCCCAAACATCCGTTGTAACATCATCTAGTTCGTTTGCCCAAATTACTAAACCTAAAGATAATGACAAGGAGATAATTAGTGAAGTATCGAAGGTTATACTACCAGTACTACAAAATACCATTCAAACTCAAATAACCAGTTTAAAGACTACTTTGAAGGAATACATAAATGAAGTATCGTGCACTACTACCGATATCGGAAGCGAAATGGAAACCGAAAGCTTTTCCGAGGGCAGAAAGAACTGCTCCTGTATCCCCAACTTCAGTTGGGGAAATAGATGAAAGTTTTATTGACCCTGCCTTAGGAAGCAGAAAAAGAAAAAGGTGGGATGGCCAAAAGGTGTTCCACGTAAGAAAGGTACTATCGTAGGAAACGATAAAGGTGCTGAATCCTCAGCTAGACTGGAGGATTCTAAAAGATGATTAAAAACCTGTGATAATTTACCTGTGATAATTATTTTATCATTTAACTTGATCTGTGATATTTTATTTTATCTTTTTATTTTATATATGTCTTGTTTCGTCAACACGTCTGATAATTGATCTGTGATATTTTATCTTATTGTTTTACATTATATATCTGTCTTGTTTCGTCAATATTTATCTTGTCGTAAGATACCTAAAACTTTGTTCGTGTGAACCTATTTTGTTACTGTCTCTTTACACACGTACGTATATTTACTTATTTATTTATTTATTTCCATTATGGACAAATTATTTCAATTAAATATTAACGGATGTAAAAGTCACTTAGCAGAGCTACAATTATTAACATGTAAAGAGAATCCGTTCTGTATTTGCTTGCAGGAGACAAGATTTAAACCAAATGAAAACTTTGTATTAAAGGGGTATAAATCGCATAGAAGGGATTTAGATCCAGGATTACGGGCCCATGGCGGCACTGCCATTCTTATAAGGAGCGAAATTTATTACACCCCAATTGCTCTATCAACCCCTATACAAGCAACTGCTATTACCGTTAATCATCCGTTCCAATTTACAGTTTGCAATATATATCTCCCAGATTCATTGTGGACTAAGCAACAGATCAATGACCTGGTCAACCAATTACCCAACCCATTTGTGATAGTAGGCGACTTTAATGCACATAATCGTATGTGGGGTTCGTCACACTCAGATAATCGTGGGAAATTAATTGAAGAAATCATAGAAGAAAATAATCTGATCCTTTTAAACACTGGTGAAGGCACCTTCTATAACGCGAGAAGCAACAATTTCTCGGCAATAGACTTATCTTTTTGTTCTCCTGTATTGGCACCAAAAATTGAGTGGAAAGTACTACAACACGAAATATTCTCAGACCATGCACCTATTCAAATCACATTCCTAACTCCTCGCTTATCGACTGCATTTCCTAAGAGATGGTTAATTAAGAAAGCTAACTGGACCAAATTCAGTAAAAAATTACCACAGTTTAACACAATTCAAGATGATATCAACAGTGCAGTTGATGACGTTACATCAAAAATTTTACAAGCATGCGAGACAAGTGTTCCAAAATCAAGTGGTAAACCACAAAGAAAATGCGTTCCATGGTGGAGCGAGGACATAAAATGTGCTATTCGCGACCGTAAGAAAGCTCTACGTAAATTTAAAACTGAATCCTCTATAAATAATGCAATCGCATTTAAAAAACTAAGAGCTAAAGCGAGAAAAACTGTTAAATTGGCAAAACAACAGTCTTGGCAAACATATGTGTCAAGCATATCCAATCAGACCCTAAACAGTGAAATATGGCATACAATACGAGCAATGAACTCAACCATGCAGCCTTTCTCAATAACTAACATTATTTCTAATGGCCAGGTTACACATAGTCCACAAGAGATAGCAGAGTGTTTTGCAAGCCACTTTGAAACCAATTTCTCTGTTACTGATGATGGTACTCAATTCGAAAGTTACTCAAGCGTTGAAGATTCAACGGAAGATCTCCCTTATAATAACCTTTTCACAGCTTCAGAACTTGAAAATGTACTGTCAGGAACTAAAAACTCTGCTCCTGGACCTGATTCTATTATTTACGAATTTATCAAGCAATTACCGAAGGAAGGAAAACTTCATATCTTAGCAATTTTCAATAAAATATGGAAAGAGGGTCAATTACCTGACACGTGGCAAAAATCTATTATTGTCCCGTGTTTAAAACTGAATAAAGATCCTCACTTAGTGGACAATTATAGGCCCATCTCCCTTACGTCGTGCCTCTGCAAATTACTTGAAAAAATGGTAAACATACGGCTGATGTGGTTCTTAGAACGAAATGGTTTACTTGCAGAATATCAAATGGGCGCAAGACAGCATAGATCTACAACTGACTGCTTAGTTCAACTAGAATCGGCCGTTCTAAATAGCTTTGCTGCAAGAGAACATATATTTGCAATATTTTTTGATATTGAAAAGGCTTTTGACCGGACTAATAGATATAAAATTCTACTAGAACTCCAACGTATGAAAGTCGAAGGTCCGTTATTACAGTTTATAGCAAACTTTTTGGCAAATCGAAGATTCCAAGTACGCGTAAACAATTGCTTATCTCAGGAACAAGTACAAGCGAACGGAATCCCACAAGGTTCTACACTCAGTGTGACATTATTCGCAATAGTAATGAAAAAGTTAGTAGAGTGCTTATCCCAAAACGTTGGTAAAACTCTTTATGTGGATGATCTAGTCATATATAAATCAGGCCCTATAACGGAGGATTTACTACATCCTCTACAAGTAGAAATTGATGGATTGGTGAGAATGGCTAACAAACTGGGTCTTACGTTATCTACAACAAAATCACAGGTAGTCCATTTCTGTCGCCTAAGGACCCAACACGATCATCCTAGGTTCAGGATTGGGGATTACACCCTAGAAATTAAGGATAACGTACGTTTTTAGGGTTCTCTTTGATAGAAAACTATACTGGAAACATCACATTGAATATTTAATCACAAAAACAAAAGTGGCGATTAACACGCTTAGATATCTAGCCCACATATCTTGGGGTGCCAAGAAATGTGTTCTGCTTAGAATATACCAGGCCTTAATCCTTTCCAAGCTTAGCTATGGTGGTCCTGTCCTGTCTAGCGCCAGAAGGTCACACATTGAAAAACTGAACAAGATCCATTGTGCAGGATTAAGATTATGTAGTGGGGCGTTCCGTACATCGCGATTAGATGACATTTGTTTTGAATCCAACACTATTCCTTTCCAACATATCCTTAATGTAACTCTCCTTAACTACGCTCTCAGAACAAGTGCTCAAACAAATCATCCCATCTACAATTCTTTCCGTAATCATGATTATGACCAGCTTAACAACAATAGTTCTGCCATGCTCCTGCGAGCATCAGAAGTTACAACCTGTGCAGAGAAGTTGGACTCGAGTATCCATATCAAGTGTACCCTTTGAAGTATGTGAAGTAGCGCCGTGGTTAATTGGTCAACGGAGCATCCACGTAGATATCGGTATTCGCGAGTCTAAGGCTGGTTTAGACGTCAACAAAAAATGTTTCGATAAAGTGTTATCTGAACACGAAGGTTTTACCATTATATATATACAGACGGGTCCAAAAGCAACACCGGAGTTGGAAGTGCGATTTACGTAAAAAATAAAGCATACAGTTGGTCTATCTCTAACTATTCAAGCGTTTTGACATCTGAATTGTATGCAATATTGCAAGCAATGTTCCATTGCGACTTAAGTGGAGATAGAAGGTTTTAATCTGCAGTGATTCACTAAGTTCGATACGAGCTCTAGAAAATTCCTTTTCAAAAACCCTATAATTAAAAAATACTGGCTAGCAATGTATGGTTAAAAACACAGGTAAAAGGTATGTTTTACATGGTGCCCTTCCCACTGTGGAATATTGGGAAACGAGTTTGCTGATGATGCGGCACGTAAGGCTGCATGTAGTAAGGTAATCGACGTTTATGAAGTCGGTGCTGAAGACATTAAAGTGTCAATAAAAAATAAAATCGTAAAATTCGCTTTTGAAGGTTGGACAAAAACAATTCTGCCTTATCAAAATAAAACAGATCCCAAAACTTGGATTTCCAGAATCTCTCATACGAAGAGAACAAGTGGTAATATCTCGTTTACGCATTGGGCATACGAACCTGACCTCATCAAATTTGCTGCTAGGGGAAGAAAACCCATTCTCCATAGAGTGTAAAGAATTACTTACTGTGCCTCATATATTGCTGAGATGTAGATTGTTCACTAGAGAAAGAAATAAACATCAAGTAAAGGACACTATAGGCCAATGTTTAAACAACGACACTCAAAGTGTCTATAGCATAATCAGATATCTAAAAGAAACTGGTCTATATCAAAAAATTTGAACTTTTCCTAGAATTTAAGTCTAAAATGGATATAATTTGTTAAGAGTGCTAATGACCTCGTTGTCGAAGCACCCAATCAAAAAAATAATAATAATAATAATAATATTAATGTTTACTCATGTTAATGTGCAATAAGCACTTACATTTGTCAAATAGATCCCTGCGGTACCCCTATATTAACGTAATGTAATGATAGATACGATGGAATTAGTTTAACACTGTTGATGTCAAAGTTGTAAATGGTGTTTAGTTTTTCTAAGAGGATATGATTCATTCTGCTCGAAGCATTTTAAAGAATTACTGAGAAGGCTTGAAAGTACATTAATAGTACACTTGTTTTGTCTAAAACTATACTGCTTGTCACTAGAAAGATTATTGCTTTCAAAGTGATTAATTATTTGGTTGAACATCAATCTTTAAAAAACCTTGGAAAATATGGGCAGTACAGATATAGTCCTATAGTTTGATATTTCTTGCGGACATCCTGACTTAGATGTAAGAATTGCTGAAGCTACTTTTAGTAATTTTGGAAAGGTATTTGATGACAAAATTAGATTGAACAACTTAGTGAGTGGATAAACTAACTGACTCATATTACGTTTAATAGTGTTTAAAGATATTCCATATATATACACACACATATGTATGTATGTATGATATATATATATATATATATATATATATATATATATATATATATATATATATACCTTGCTGAGCAATTTTACAGTTCTTAACGCTTGTGTTACTTCACACTTTAAAGCAGAACTGGTTGGGATTTATTTCTTTTTTACATAGGCTTATGGGGTGACGTTTTGAAGTTGTTAAGACCTATATGATACTGATATTTTAACTTATTTTACAGTTATGCCTATGTAAGTTGATCATATTCCACATGGCTTTGCTTTAATTTAACTTTACCTGTTGATCATTATTTTGTTTCTGAAATAATGTTCGTCCGGTTGGAGGCTTAAAAATTTGCGTACATTAAGTGGTTCTTTGGTGGTAACATCAGAGTTAGGAACGATTTAAATTAAATTGTTTTTTGGATGCTGCTTTAAATTATTTATTTTATTAATAATGTACTGTATAAGTTTAAATTTACCTATTTTTTTCATGTGTAGCCTACGTCTAGTACATAAAGAAAGATTGATTATGGAGTTTTCTTTCAATGCAATAGTTTCTAATGGGGTCGCCATTTAAGATATTATTTGAACCGGTAGCAATAATTATAAAATCATTTTTATTGAAATCTACAGAATATTTGTCAATATCCTTAATACCTTATCAAAGGTGCATTCGGTAAACATACACAACTGCAGATGTATTCGTTTCCAGCGATAGAATTCAGTATCACTCCACATTCCCGCACATGCTATCTCCGATTCAAGGTATTTTATTATTAGGTTGTTTAACAATTGAAACATCATATCCTGTTTTATTTGAATTTATACTTACTACGTTATTATCATCTTTAACAATCATTTTTGCGTGATTTTTGTCAGATCTTTTCAGCTCTATAGGAAAGTTATTTGTTTCTGTGTTGCTAACCGTTTGAGAAACAGAGCGCTAATGAATTATCTGGTATCAACTTTGAATATTTAGATATCAATGTTTCCTGTTTAATACGTTTTCGTAATTTGGTTATTTATAACTCTTTTTTAGTGTACAAAATATACCTCAATTTTAGATCTTTCCTTCATGTAGTTCTAAATACAAGAAAATTTTAATTATTTTACAATATTGGTATGAGGTAGGCAACTTAATTTGCATATCTTCTTAGTTCGTAAATATTTATAATCCTGCTTTCAATTTGTGTTCATTTCTTATCTGATACATAACGCGTCTGCGTTAAGTTATTCTGCTGATATCTTGTACGCATGACCTCTTCATCTACTTCGAAATCCTCCATTTTCACTTCCGTTTTAATGTCGAAGCATGAAGCTGCTTCTTTTTGATTTTATCTAAATTTATGTGAAGACGCCATCAATTTGGTGGTAAGAGATATTTTTAATACATTTACATAAGATTAAAGCATTTTGTTCTTTTTAGGCGTTTTCTGTACGTTTTTCTGTACGTTTTTCTTGACGTATTTATACCATTTCTACTTTAATTATACGTTTATCATTAATTCAATTTACAACGTAATTGAATCTTAAGTACGCATTTGAATTTATTGTTGCGTACATTTTTTCGTTTTATGATTGCAATTTTTTGAATGGAAAATTTACAATTAATGCAATAAGAAGTGGATTTAACAATTTTAAGAAGAAATTATACGGATTTTATAAAGATAAATTCAATTTGGGGTGTGGCTGATAACATTATGTCAAGATTGCACCATGATGACGTAAGAATGACTTCATCCTGTTAACCTCCCCGTAATCATATTTAGATACCAGAGGTTACCAAAAAGAAAAGTTTGTGTACAAAAATTTCTAAGGTATTTATGTAGTGTTTTATTTAGTACTTTAAGAATAATTTTAAGACCTTCATTATTTCATCATTACATTTAATTCAATAAACATAGTCTGTATATTGTTATTTTTTACGTTTTTGTCAAGTCGGTTTAATTGTCCCGATAATTTAAAAAAAGACAATTTGGCGCCCGAGATAACTTCATTTCTTTTACATTCTTTATCTCTTGTTGGAAATGGTATGAGGCCCTAACCTTATTAGACAAGTGCAGAAACTAGCTCTTGGGGCTAGGCCCCTATCGTGGTCCCCTTGGAGGGAAATGTGAAATAATGGGCCGTAGCCTTGTAAGACAGGTATAAGAACTTGTGTTAGAGTCTGCGCCCCTTGTCTTGGTCCCCTTTGAGTTAAAACTGATTTTTAGCACCATCTAGTTGTGTTTTCTGTAATAGAAGTTGATCATGCACACCTCTCTCTTTCTCTTTCTCTTTCTCTTTCTCTTCTCTCTCTCTCTCTCTCTCTCTCTCTCTCTCTCTCTCTACTCTCTCTCTCTCTCTCTGTTTCGGCTCTTTCTCACACACACAAACAAATCAATTAATTAATTAATTAAGTAGGTGAATCTCAAACAAATCATGCTCGATCAAATCAATCTCAATAAATCATGCCTTACAGTTTGCGGAAACCAGCTTACAGTTCAACAACTTATTTGGTTTCATTAATTACAGTTTACTTGCTTAAAATCAGCCACAGTTCAAAATGCCAAATTGCTATAACGGAAATAAAAGACAAAAGGTTTTAACGGTTTATTATTATATGCGAATCAATAACTACTAAGCTTAAAACCGACAAATACGTACCATAATGCTATTAATTAATTTAAAAAAAATAGCGTAACACTCTCACCTTTATCTAATTAATTAAATAGATGGGTAGAATAAGAGCTGATGCAGAGTTGGTTGGTTTTATGACAGCCTCCCCCTAAAATAACACATTAAAATCTTTATTGGCATTTTTATGAACAATATCAGGTAAAACATATATTAAAAAATAATACGCATACCTTCAGATTGTTCTAATAATAACTGCGCTGGAGGACTAAACTACATATTGAAAATTTTATACAGTTTAGTAAACCGTTTTGCGTTTTTACTGATGGATAGTTGACATAAAACTGGTTATTGGTTATCCCTTCATTAAGTAAGTAATTTTAGAATGTAAAATATACAAACCTAATTATCTCTATCATACTTACTGCAGCCCGTATTCACCTTTCACTTTCGCACATTACTTATAGCGACCTTATATGAATTTATATACAAAACAATGTTTGTTATTTACAGCACACATTTTAAAATGATTTCACCTACATGATAAAACTGTTTTTATGGAATGCAGTTATGAATTGGAAAGTAACAATCCGTCGTCAACATCGTGTTAATCAATGTGTTTTACAAATATTTTTAAAAAATTGTTACTGCAAAATACACATCACCATCAAGGGTCTGATGTATTTTCTTCATCCGCTTCATCTTGAGCGATTATAGCTTATTGACTAGTAAAATATCTAATACCCTGATGCTGGTTCATAATAACGTTCACCCGTTAGTAATTTTCATTTAAATACACGCAAGGGCTAATGTCTAACATTTTATTTTACCATTAGTATTACACAGATATGGGATTATTCTTAAAAATCAGCTAAGTTCCCCACGCTACCTTGAAATACTACATAGGCTTTCAATTCTTCTTCGCCCTGAAGCTGAAGCTGAAGTCTTTATAGTATCCTCCACGAAGATCAATGTACTATTGCATGCGCTCGAACCAATTCTGAAGGCAGTTATTCCACTCGTTTGTTGGTACATTGAAAATGATGTTTTTGAGGGCGTCGACTGCTTCTTCTGGCGATTCAAACCTATGACTACGCAGTCCGTTCTTGATTTTCGGAAAGGTAAAGAAATCGTTGGGGCTTAGGTCGGGACTGTATGGAGGATGGTCTAACAATTCGACGTTTTGTTGCATTAAAAATGCAATGTTGAGATAATTGTCTTTGAAAGTTGTAAAAAATTATTGCGCGAAAATTTTCTCGGTTTAGTTCCATTTTTCGAACAACTTGTCAAGTTTGAAAATCCATTGTATCTACACCATTATATGTGTCGCACAGACACTTTGGATTTAGCTTATATTAAAGATAGAGGTTAAGGTTTAGTAGTGACATTTGATTAGCGCCGACTACTATGCCCTGTATGCAACACTTAAAAGACATGCCTTGTATAACAAGAAATGACTATTCAATATGGGTTTTTTTAATGATGTATTTTTCTAATTATATTGTATATAAATCTATACGTTTCAACAACAATTACAGTTATCGTCCTCAGTAAATGGTAATATCTTTAAGAATTGTTTGAGGTATTAGAACATATTTATGAAATATGAAAACCGCAAACATAAGGCTACTATTAGTATAAAGTTTGGTAAATGTATAAAGCCAATCGTGGAATCTAATTTTTGTAAAGAATAGCTAGATCGTTAATATTAAGATTCCTTGAAGATGACGAATCAGAACACCCTCTAAGGGTCTAACGCTATCTGTGAAAACTGTCATAATCAAAGTGGAAATGAAATAAAATTTAATCAAATTATGATGTAAGTGTGAAGTTGGGAAAAGCTTTAATTTGAATTTGATAAAAGCATTCACAAATAGAAACTTGACATACCGATTAGAGATCTATTTAAATCTAACAAAAAAACAATTTTTTGTTAACAAATTGTAATTTTTATGTACAGGCTGGCCGTATTTGGATGTTTCAATAGGGAACCTCGTAAACTATAGTTAGCATGAAAAAATGAACCTCGCATCCCTGATCTATTTTTTTGAGAAAAGCTCAATAGTGCATTTCAAATTTGCCTAACGTCGTTTGTTTCCAGTTATGGCCAAGAATTTATTTTCGAGTTTTTATTTTATAGCAATTTCTAGCTTATTTAATTATCCGTTTGTTTTGCTTAAAAGTGTTCCTGTTCATTACAATAATTAATTATTTCCTCTTCTTCCGTAGTTAGAAATCGTGTTAGATTTTGACGCAAGACCCCACAAAAGTGCCATCTCTATTATCTCGCCGAACCACGTTTAATCGCGGACTACATAAGCGCGACACGATATTATTATCTTATTACCTACGATTGCTTCTACCCTGCCTTCGTTTCTAACTTCTATTCCGACTTACTTGGAATCAAATCCGCTATTTCTACCTGCCAGCTCATTCCGGGAAAGTTATAAAATTTTCCGATCATATTCCCCAGACCAGCTTTCCATTATAATATTTCTTTTCTGCCGTGGCAGATTATTAATCTGCAAAACACCAGCATACATGTACACTAAACACTTACTCGGGTGTATGCCCCGCGTAAACAAATATGTCCTAATACACAAAATCCTACTCTTTGCTTTTAGGTTGTCGCGTGAAAAGTACTGAGAATTCCTGAGAGAATGCCCGCAAGGTGTACGCCTGTGTCGGAATTTTCCTACCTTTGCTTGTCTGAAAGGTGTAGGCCTGTTCAGTCAAGCGTCCTTCTAATTAACCAAAGGTCGTACGCCCGTTTGACTAATTAATCCTGTCCTACCTCCAAGTATCTAACATATGCCCGTTTCTGTCAGATTATCCTGTTAAAACCAGTTCCTTTCGTATCCGGAATACTTAATAGAGTATTATAACCCGCATCCTGAAGGGATAAATAAATTCAGTTAATTTACACCAATTTCTATAAAGGAGAAATTCCGATCTAATTCTCAAAAGTACACCCGTTACTGTACATATCCTTTCCAGCGATAAGAATAGATCGCAAATTGAAAATAAAGTATAAAACTTTTATTATACGTTTTAAAAAAGATACAAAAATTATCACCTTTCGTAAAAAGTGGTGGAGAAAACCACCAACTGTTTCTTATTTTGTTGACATTGCCTCTAGTTTACCATCCTTTTATGTCATATTCCCATCTTCTTGCGTAATTAAAATAATTAAAGCACTACCCATAAGTTACATTAAAAACTACGTAATCAAACTATTTTTTTTTTCGTTTAGAAATAAAATCGATAAAGCACACATTGACTAGTAAACTACATTCGTTCCATAGAAAAGAAAAGCAATAGCCCTCGATATCAATCCTATTATATTCTTTTCGGAATACATTCATATAAAATTTGCTTCGTATATTTAGATGTCAACTACCTTAGTCTTTAATATAAATTCTTCGAATTTATAGTAAAAAGATAATATTGATCTCTTTTCATTTTAAGTTTCCTGTAGTAATTAATACCGGATTGGAGGATTGGCTTAATATTTTAATTACCCAAATATATAAAGAGGATTACGCAAAAATTATTGAACATCTTTGAATGACAAAATAAATTAGAGTATTATCTCATCCTGTTTTACTACTAAATATCCGATCCGCAGAGATTAAACCGCCTGCCGCCGTTCGAACCCTTCCAGATAGTGGCTACTTGGAGAATCCGTCCTTGGCTATCGACTATCTGTTATTGTTCGTTAATTTTGATTTGTTTTATTTGATTTAAATTTATTTTTAATTGAAATAATATAAAATTGTTTAATTAGTCATCTAGAATTGTACCAAATAGGTAATAAATAGTGTGCTCGTTAAGATCAGGGACATAATGTTTTATTAATACTAATAGTAATTATTAAAGAAAACTCATACATTATGTGACTTTTTACAAACCAAGAACGAATAACTATAATATTGAAGATGCGCTTAAACAAACTACAAGATACTTAATAATTATATATAAAGCTACTTAAACTAAATTTCAAATTGATGTCCATTGTTTGCAACACATAGTTCACATCCCTTTGAAACATTCCGAATTGCGTTGTAAATATGAATATTAGAGACGGAATTAGCACAATGTATAAAATTTTGTCATGTGGGTCAAATTATTCATTTCTATTGCTTCTTAGCAAAAATAGTTTTTTTGTGGCAGACAAATTTCACGTTTGAAGAAAAAACAGTTTTTAATACAAGCAGGCTTGTATCATTTACAATCTTTCTGATAAAACAAAGACCTATCTGTCGTTCCGTTTCTACTAAACTGTTAAAATGTGTTATTCAAAGTAATAATGATTCTGAAGTTACAAGTGAATTATATTTTAACCGTTACCCGGAAACGACTAAAAGAAAATCTCACACATCATGGGACTTTTAACAAATCAAAAACAAAAAATTATAATATTTAAGTTGCTGAGGTACTTGCTGTCAATGTTATCGGAATGGTAGTTGCAAATCGTACGATTTCAAGTCGTCAAATTGAGGCCATATACGACGAAGTCGAGCATTGTCAGTTGTAAAAAGATACAATTTCTGACCATATAAAATAAGAAAACCACAACATCTTCAACCAACCGATCCTGCACGACGACGCCTAGAATTTTGTAATTAGTATCTTCAGCAAATAGAGCAAAGTGCATTATTCTGAACAAACATTGTTTGGACCGATGAAGCATACATTAGTAGTGCCGGGATTTTCAATCTACACGACGAGCACTGGTGATGCGATATTAATCCGCACCGTACCGTTGACGTTCAAAATCAGGGACGCTTCGGTTTTAGTGTTTGATGTGCTCTATTCGAAAATCGCATTTTAGCCTTAAAACTGAATGGGCAACGATATTCTGAAATTTTAAACCAACACATAGTCGAGGACCTTCTAGATGACATACCGCTGAACATTAGACAGAACTTATGTTTTCAACAAGATTGGACACCCCTCACAATAGTGGAAACGTCTCTGGATAGGAACGAGTGGACCTGTGAGGTGGCCACCACGTTCACCCGATTTAACGCCCCTAGATTTTTTCTTTTGGAGAGACATTAAAGACAATTTATATAAAAATAATAATAATAATAACATAAACCAAGTAAGACAAAATTTTATACAGTGTGTTAATCCCGTCTCTAATAGTTATATTCCACAAGTCGGAATGTTTCAAAGCGACGAGAACAATGTGTTGCAAATAATGGACTTCAATTTGAAAACTTAGCTTAAGTGGCTTTATATACGGTGTGAGTAAAAAGTCTGGAATAATGGCTGTAAAAATTAGACTTCTGAGAAAATTCCAAAAACAGGTCAACTTTTATTTATTTTTTTTTTGCACATTTACTGGTGCTATAATGAAATATACAGAGTGATTCATCTAAGAATAATGATGTCACTGTCAACTTTTTTTAAATGAGAACTCCCAATTTTTATTTGTTATTTTAATAGCCAGTACGATAGTTTAAATGATGGTATAAAAACGTTGATCACTTTCATAAGAAAATGTTTGAAATAATTAAATTTAACTTTAACGTTTGCTGCAATAATAATATTATCATTTAGTTAAAAAATAAATAAAAACAAGTGAACATGAAAACAAACAAAACCGTCTCAAAGCAAATGTTCAAAATGTCCTCCCTCAACTTCTTGACAATATCCCAGTCGACTTTGAAACTCTTGTAGCACGTTTTGAAGCGTATTCGTTTGTATCCTTCTAATTGTCGTTCTTATACGTTCTTTTAATTATTTCAAATTGTCTTGCTTTGCTCGGTAAACTTGACTTTTCATCACCCCCGCAAACAAAATCGAGAGGTGTGAGATCAGGAGATCTTGCGGGTCATTCCACTGAACCTCTTCGTTCAATCCTTCTATTGGGAAATACATCATTTCAGTATTGCTGAACTGGTTTTGGATAATGCGGTGGTGCTCCATCTTGTTGATACCACCACGTATTATTTGGAATGTCAGGATCCTCTCGATTTGAAAAAATAACGGCCAACGCAGGAATTAATTCGTTGTCCAAAAATTCATGGTATCTTGGCCCAGTTAAGGTACCGTTAAAAAAACATGGACCTATTATCCTGTCAACAACAATTCACGTTTAATTTCTGAGGATATTGTTTTTTGCTCACGATACCAGTGAGGACTTGCGGATCCCCAATATCTATAATTCTCTGTTGATTGTGCCGTTCAAATAGAACGATGTTTCATCCGAAAATAATATCCTTTTTAACATTCCAGGATTCTCGTGTAATATATTCATCATAGTTTCACAAACTAGATTCGATGGCCGTGATCGTCTTCATTCAATTCTTGCAGTATAATGATTTTATACGGGTACCACATTTGTTTCTGCAAGTGATTTACCACCGATTTTGACTAATTTTGTGATCCGCAGCAACAGCACTAGCTGTTTTATGTGGATTTTCGTGCAAATCCAATAGCATATTAAGCTGCGTTTCGTCATTTATTGCGGGTGCCCAGTTCTTGGTAAATCTCTAACATGACCAAATTCTATAGTCATGATAATCTAAAATTGAAATTCTGTTTTCATTTTTCAAAACTAATTTCCTTCAAAATTTCCTTAAGAGAGTAGGCAAAAATTTTATACCGTCATTTAGACAATCGCACTGGCTATTAAAATAACAAATAAAAATTGAGACTTGCCATTTAAAAAAGTTGACAGTGCCATCATTATTCTTAGATGGATCACCCTGTATATTTCATTATAGAACCAGTAAATGTGCAATTAAAAATAAAGGTTTACCTGTTTGTGGAGTTTTCTTAAAAGCTAATAGTTTAAAGCTTACATCCAATATTCCAAACTTTTATTTACACACTATTGTTATTTACTCGGCGGTAGTCGCTTCGCGGACTGAGAGTCCGCATTTATTACATTATTGCACCATTTGATTGGTTTATCAGATAAACAAAAGCAGCTTTATGACTTTTCATGTTCTTCGACCCTCTATCAGATTACAAGAATGTCGTTACTCAGTCTTGTTTGGTTCTTTGACAACAAGTGCGGAGTCTCAGTCCAGAGTGCGACTATTTTTGTTCGGTGATTGCGGAGTATCAGTCCGCTGTGATTGTTTTATGTATATTTTTATTATTTCTCTTCAACTCGAAAAAGTTATTTTAGATTCAGTAATTGAGAAAAAAGGTAAGAATTTAAATCTTGTCATGCTTGTGCATTTTTTTTAAACATTTTCTGGAATATTTCATAAAATAAGTGATATTGTCCTTCGGGGCTATGGCGGACCCGCAGGAGCAACAATTACTTCAATGGTTCAATGACTGGTGTAGAGTTTTCCAGACTGACTCTAAACAGGCGTTAGCCAAATTTCAAATGCACCATTGAGTGTTCCTCAAAAAAAGAGATCGAGAATGCGAGGTTCAGTTTTTCATAGGAACTATAGTTTACGGGATTCCCTATTAAAACGTCGAAATTTCGCCACCCTGTACAGTGAAAACACAATGTAGTACGTTAAATATGATTTTTAATTTTAAGTACACATGTTAAATTATAGTGCTGTGGTAATTTAACATATGATTGGTACAGCATTTACTTCAAGGTCTAGGACAAAACACAACAAATAACTTAGACATACCAAAAGTTAACATTAAAATTAATTTTTAATTATAAGGTGCCAACCTATTTAAACAGAGATTTTCTTCTTGTCTATTGAGGTTATTAGGATGCTTATATGTCTCAATAGCTTCACATTGTAAACGAGGATAATAATGAGTTTGTCTTGACCATATCTCCACATTATCAAATTGAATGTCACGATTTAAATTATTTAAACCATGCTCAGCTATCGTAGATGTTTAGTTAAGCACTAGTTTTCCTTGATGGTTATGTCTAGCAGGTGTAATAACATTATTAATATTTTTAAGTGAATATTAGTTATAAAAGGAAGAAAAGCAGTACCAACATTAAGCAAGTTTTCCACCTTTCAAAAATTCAGAATCACAAATTCTCGATCAACTAAAGATTTAATTACAACAACCTTTTGACGTGGGTGGTGGTTTGATAATTTATGAAGGTATCTTTCGGTGTGTGTCGGCTTTAGGTAAACCTTAGAAGGTAGTGAGTTATTAGTTTCAGATATTAGTATGTCTAGAGATGGTAAACTTCCATTAGTTGAATACCATTTATTTAATAGTATTATTAAGGATGTAGTTATTCTTTACCAAAATTACATTCCATAGTTATACGTTTATCTAACTGTTTGCGATTTCATAAATTTGTTCTACCTCAAGCAAATTTTATTCATATTATCGTTTAATGAGGACGATAACTTTAATTGTTATTTTAATTGTTATGCTTATGTTATATAAAATATAAGTCTAAAAACCCAAAAAGCTAAGTATTTTAATTAATTATTTAATTATTTGGTACTGTTACAGACAAAGAAGGTTCATAATATTAAATATTGAGGCAAATAATTATTTCTACAGCCCTTCAGAATTTTGCTTGGTACTATTAAAGTTCTTTTCACTTTACATTTTTGTTAGAGAGTAGCTTTAAAAAATGTCTGATCAAGAAACATTGTTTCTTGTTAGCGCTTCAAGGAGATATTAAAACTCATGTAAATTATGTTTGACAAAAATGTAAAGCACCTGATTACGCCATTGCGGTAAAACAAGGTAGAAGGGATTGTAATAATGACGTTTTAAATCCAATGGCGTCTTATAACTGAGAATCGATTACTTCATTAGGAGGTTTTGGGAGTAAAAGTTATAATTTAAGGAACCAGGTGAGCATTCGTCGTCATTATTTTATATACTAGCATGGTATAGTTTTGCTGCGTTTAATATCAAACTTTCATTTTTATGTTAAATCATGGTTTAACAAATGTTACTGTCTCGTATGAAAATATAATAATGCATATCTCTGTGGTACACTTATTTAGTTGAAACGTAAAAAAAAGTTTTGTATTTTTGAATAGGTTTATACTTAATTAAAACAAGTTATACCAAATCTAGCATTCAAAAAATATCTCATTCAGTAACAAGTAACAACTAGACCTTTAATAACAATTATTTAATAATATTTAATGTATTAAAGGCCTAGTTGTTACTTGTTACTAAATGACTTTTGAAGCTCTTGAGACAGATACATAACATTAAAACCGATCCAGAATTAATACAAATACATATTAAATTTTGTAGAATTTCTTTTAAATTATTAAATATAATTATGTAATTCTACAAACTAAGTTTGCAAAACATAAATTTTGCTTTTATATTCCCAAAAATATTTCTAATTGAAATGACTGGTAGGTTAACATTAATACTTACTTATACTTTTTATGGTATTAATCATAAGCAATTCAGTCCCAGATAAAATGCACATTTCCGACATAACTCAGCGTGATGGGTCGCGATTCATACCCGAAATTGCTAACAAATAAAGAGCTGGTTGTATCTCAATTAATATTCAAAAATCAGGAAATATAACCGTCACCCTAGCGCCATCTACTGTCACATTCCTAGAGAGATAATCTCATGGACACGGTCTGAATTGTTCGTACAAAGCAGAAATGCAACCTGTTCATTCACATTTATAGTTGATAGAACCTCTAAAATTCCCTTCAAAATAGCTTCCATCTTATGCTCATTTATACAATAAAAATCTTTAAGATTTCTCAATAAATCCAAAATTTTCCGTAAATAATTTTCTGTTAAACAGACCTACGTGGCCTGTATCTCAAATTTTAAATAAAAAAAATTTCGGTTTCCTAATTTCAAAATAGATCTTTTAAAATGAACACGAGAAATAATACAGTAATTTAAAGTTACTAATAATGACACATTAATACTCAAAATGGTTGGTTATATACTCCACGTAAGGTATCTTAAACCAATTTTTTGCCAGTGGTGCGAAAACGCACCATAATGAAAATGTTCCTTTTTCTGCTACTTTAAATTAATGCTACATAAGATTCTGCTGTCTCTCATGATTTCTGACAGTATAGAGACTGTATGTGTATTTTATCACGAATATATTTTCAATTTTACTTTATAAAAAAATATATCTCAATTTGCTTAAAAATAGTACTGTACTTCTAACCTACTTTTTCCCAAATTATGAAAAAACGATATGTACTTATTTGGTCATACTTATTTATCACCGGTAATCATGCAACACGTGTCAATTATGAGTTGCAGTATTTTTAACAAAATGCTTTGAAAAAAGATGCCTATACTTGATGCGTTGCGAAAACTCACCATTGGTAGAACTACAGAGTGTCCGTTTCTCGAGTACCTGCATGGGAATCTCGCTTATCTTTAGAGATAAACAATCAGTTAAATTAGGGCAAAGTTGAGTATTTTTAAGTCGAACACTAATCTAAAAGAGAATCAGAGCTGTCATCTTTTGTTTTGAATTGTTGCACAAAAATTAAGATTTTGGTTTTTGTTCTTATTTTTTTAAGTAAAAACGATTAAAGCTAGGCGTTTTTAACTAAAATATTGTGACGGCACTTTTTCAGAAGGAATCTAATCCTGTCATAGTAATTTCCATGGCACCCTAGACGCAAAAGATAATTATGTATCACACAACTCCGCTCGCTTTCTTAGATTAGCTATTGCTCTTGAGACATCCCTTCCCCTGATGTCCTGTTTAAGAGTGGTTATAATTCTTCCGCGAAGTTCATTCAGATCAACTGGTAGTGTTTTATAAATTTTATTTTTCGTTTTCCCCCATAAATAGTAGTCTGGAGGAGACAGATCGGACGATCATACTGGCTAGTATACGTAACCGTTATTAGCAATAACTCGATAGGGAAACATTTCCGACAAGTATTCCTTAATCCTCCTGTCATTATGCGGCAGCGCACCATCTTGATGGAACCAGATTGCATTTAAACGCCGGAGCAATATTGTTCTCCAAAAAATTTAGGTAACGATCGACATTTAAATTTTCTTCATAGATGAATGAACCTATTACTGTATCGCCCAAAAACCAACCCACACATTAAGACCAAAGCGTATTCGCGGTCGCCGTTCTTGAAACTGATGTGGGTTCTTAACTGACCAGTAGTGCTCATTGTGCTGATTAAACATTCCTGCATTCGTGAGCTTGCACGCATCAGCCCATATGACATTATCAAGGAAAATTTTATTGTTCTGTAGCTGATTTATCAGAAACGTGCAAAAAGCTATACGTTGACCACTTTCTCCTGGATGAAGAACTTGCGTAACGCCGATACTGATGTTTTTTTGAGATCTTCAAACGAGGTGGTGTGATAAGTCTAGCTGATCTGCAACTTCCCTTGTTGAAATAGAAGGATTGTCTCGTACTTAATGAAAAAAATTATACTTAGTATTTAGGTGTTCGTTATAAAAATCATGTGAATTTTCACCGGTTATAAGATTTCCTGTTCATGTTCACCGCCATAATTTTGTCTAGATTTATTAAACGAATAATATTCACCCAACTCTCTTTCCATCAATTGAAAAAACCTTAAACTTTGGTGTTGTCGCTCTGGATAACTCTGCAAATATTGTCCCGCAGTGAACACTGCATTTCGATGCCGAGCATAATGAATTGGCACCAATCCTTTTTTTCATCATTGGAAAATGGCATTTTCTCGGCAAGGACAACACAGAGGTGAATTACACACAAGAAACGGTGGAAATTGGTAAATTGGCAGAACCATTATGCGTGATACATCATTGTATTCAGAAAAAAAAACTTGATATAAGAACGCCAAAATCCAAAATGGCGCCCGTAATAAGAAACAAAGTTGGATGTTGTACCTTTTGCGTCTAGTGTGCCATTGAAATTACGATGGCAGCTTTAGATTACTTGTGAAAAAGTGCCTTCACAATGTTTCAGTTGAAAACGTGTGGTTTGAACGGTTTTTGCTTAAAAACATAAAAACGAAACCCAAATTTTCATTTTTTTGCAATAATTAAAAATAATTTTCTTTCAGATTATTCTTCAATATAAAAATGCGCAACTTTGCCCTAATTTAACCGAATGTTTATCTTTAAAGATAAACGGACACTTTGTATAAATAAAATTCCCAGAAGTAATAAACCTGACCTAACTTACATACATACACACCGACAGTACCTTATTGCCTGCGAAGCGATACATACTAGTACCGTTATCACTGCATAGATAACTTTAGCACATCCGCTTTTGGAGGAGACGTTTTATATTTTAGAAATTAGCACCCTTCCACTACTCTAAAAACAACGTTACAGCGGGAGGTGTCCACGTATCTTCATTTCCCCCAGGTCTTTTATTTCCGCTACGAATATCTGAGTTGAGATTTCGCTTTAGCGGGGTTAGGTTTGCGCCTCCAAAAATCGGCAACACTGCATTGCAGTCCAATATGAGAAACTCAAGTTTCGTTTTCGCATTTTTAACCTTCTTTGCGTGTTCTACATGCCATTCGAGACATAATTACTGTTTGCTAGAATATTGCATCATCGATATCCAATGAGAGCCATCTTTGGGATGTTGGATTTCGCATGCGGGAAGGGCCTTATTGGCATTAAATGCGGAAGGTAGCTTCTTCAGGTATCGGTGCGTTCTTCGTTGCTGCTGCTGCTGGTGACGGCGTTGATGATGCGCGAGCTGCTTGCTTAATGCCGAAGCTGTCTGGTGGGTTCTTCTCCGCTGCTGGTGGTTAAGACGTTGATGAGTCTATTTCCGGTGGAAGTATAAACCCTAAAAATTGTTTGGCTTTGAGAGATTCGAATTCCGGAGGTTTGACATGGCAAACCTAATCATCACCTCTGCGCTACCGCAGCTTATTAGATGTATGATGTAGAAAGCTGTATATCTATAGAAATGCTTATGCTGACGTCACGACACGGTTGGAAATTATAATTAGAAAATCAATATTGAAAATAAGGTGAATGCATTTACTAGTAAAAATAATGAATTTAGTAATAAATAATTACATTCCAATTGTAAAATTAAAACAGTAAAGAGAATTCATATTTCTAATATCATCAGCGCAGCCGGATGTAAGAAATTAAAATTAAAATCAATACAGGGATAAAAATTATAATTAATCAAAAATTGTAATATCGAAAATAAGGTGAATTGCATTTCAAGTGTAAAATTAAAGCAGTAAAAAAAATCATAGTAGTGCAATTTGGTAATAAATAATTGCACCTCCATTATACAATGAACTCATAAAAGATTATAGCAAATATTGCATCTGAACCCGTAAGTTCTGTTTAACATAGAAACAATGAAATTCATCTGAAAAAACAACATCCGGCATGACGTATAGTATTATTATAAAATGTTATACAGAATTAGTAAATCAATCTTATGGCTATATTTATAATTACCAAAATAACTCGTAAAATGTTAATAAATGCCTATTTGCAGTAATAAAGTTTTATATATATATATATATATATAATTATATTATTTATATCTTATATTAAGGATGTTCAATACTTTTACGAATTCTATATATTTATTATCAAAAACGTAAAACTATTTCTAAAGTAACATCCGGATTGTGTGGCGTAGTTTTTAGACAGTATATCTGAAAAACAATGACAACATCTGAGCGTGACGTATATAAGAGCGATATATCGTATGATAGTAGATAACTCGTTAACGTGCTATTCATCACGTAAGTTTCCTATATGCATTTAAAAAATAGTAATTAAATAATTATATCTATACGTAAAGCATTAAATATATAGATGAAGTTTCAGATTTGACTGATTATATCACAAAAAGTGATCGCCGCTGTACTTAGTCTGGTACTATTTCAATTACTTGAAGTGCTTCAGCCAAGGCATATGTTTACATTTGAAGCATTAATTATATCAATAAATTTTAGGTTTGATAGAATCCGTTAAACATTTACTAGCATCATTGATACCAACTTAAGTCACATTAAAGCACCCATTGCTGATACATCATTAACTTTGGTGATAAAAGACATCTTGAAAGCGTTATAGGTAAATTAGAGTGTTATAAGATCATTCTGAAACGACCGAAGGAGGATCCATTGGGAGAAAGGCTACAGTCAAGTGGCGGGATTTGGTAACGGCCTTCAAATCCGGCGTTACCTCGGGCATTATAATTAATTTAGGACATAAGACATTAGGAGCCCTTTTTACGATAGTTATAAGGTGTTTTCAATTAAGATTAAGTACATTTTTATCATTCTTCATCGGATTTTAAAGATAAATTTTGAATTTTGCGCTGAATTTGTGAAACCATCTATAAATAGCGATAATAATAACCTAATGCATAGGGAATTGACTTTTACAACGAAGAATTTTAATAATTTAAGATGTAACAGAAGAGGAAAATTTAAAAAATCTATATAATACTAATGTAGTGGATTACGTAATGTAGTGACTGCTTCAAGCAGGATAGAGTTTGGGCTCTATCGAATATTATTTCGTTAACTGTAAACGCAAACAGTACAACACCAATAAGATCATCATCCCATATACATTCCCCCAAATGCGTTGTCAATGTAAAGACAATGATAAAACCTGTTTTGGTTGGGTTTTAGCAACAGCTCTCTTTCCCGCTACCCACCTCAACAATACTGGCGTGTCATCCAATCCTTGTTATGCTCAAATTATAAACTTTGATGATATGCAGGTTTCCATGGCTTAAACCAAATCCTAAATTTTTAAAACAAAATCAGCATTTATCCTTAAACATTTATGCTCTTATTAGAAAAGCTGAAACCAAATATATCACATATATATATATATATATATATATATATATATATATATATATAATCACGAATCAGTTTGTAAGTTAATTAATAAGTGTAGGATAGAGATCCCTGAGCCCAGATAGCATGTTTATTTTAAGAACCATTAGGTAAAGCAGACTGCGCTATTTATTTTATATTGCAACTTGTAATATGTAGTGCACAATTTTAAAGATGACGAAACCCGAAATACCGTTATGTATAGGTAGCATTACGTGTGCAGCATCGCATATTATATCCATTGCACGTTTAACGCTTCGTTATCAAAATTTCGGTTGCAGAGGGGCGAGTAGTGCATTAGTCGGTTTACCAATGAGCTGGTAGAGTATTTTACTATCCGACACCGATGGAAATATTAAGCGATATTCGAATGGTGGAATTTAATGCATCCACCCATTCTTACATTTGCGAGTATCCCTTCGTAGAACGCGAATGTTAAAGTGCGAGACCACTGTCGTTTCACCTGTCTGTTTAGGGGTAGCGCTCATTAAGGATCCAATATCCAGTACAAGGACTCGCGAATATTTTCTCTTTCCATAAGTTTTCAGGTTATGATTTGCATTTCATAATAAAAGATATTGCTCAAGCCATCCCCAGTAAAACCACATTACTACCTAAAACTAAAGACCGGTACATTTCATCCACTAAAGATATGTTTACAGTAGTTAAGTTTAAATTTGTTGATTCATATCGCTTCATGAACGAGTCGCTTACATTCTGATCATTTGCATGATTTCCATAAATATGTTCCATTCTGTGTTGGACATTGTACTCTACCTAGTGGCAAATATGGAAAACTTCTCGCAACGTTGCATTCTTAGGCTAAGTATGTCATTCATTATCGCGATTTGAATCAATGTCATCAAGCAGGCCTTGTGCTTGAGTAAGTTCATCGTGCGATTAGCTTCAACTAGTCACGCTGGCTTAAATCATATATAGAGTTACATACAAGGTTGCGAGCAGAATCCACTAGCTCATTCGACAAAAACTTGTATAATCTGCTAAATAATGCTAATTTCAGCAAAACTATGAAAAATATGCGAAATCATAGAATTGTTACACTTGTTATCATATGAAGTGGCAATTATGTCATTTCACAGCCAAATTTCCACAGTAGAGAAATATTTGATGAGGAACTGATGACTATCCAGTTACCAAAGGTGTAAATATACTTTAATAAGACACTATATGTGGGAATGACGATTTAGATATATCTAAACTTGGCTTAAATCATATATAGAGTTACATACAAGGTTGCGAGCAGAATCCACTAGCTCATTCGACAAAAACTTGTATAATCTGCTAAATAATGCTAATTTCAGCAAAACTATGAAAAATATGCGAAATCATAGAATTGTTACACTTGTTATCATATGAAGTGGCAATTATGTCATTTCACAGCCAAATTTCCACAGTAGAGAAATATTTGATGAGGAACTGATGACTATCCAGTTACCAAAGGTGTAAATATACTTTAATAAGACACTATATGTGGGAATGACGATTTAGATATATCTAAAGCATTAATGTATGATTTCCACTATAATTTCATGCAACATCAATTTAGGGATAATTCCTTGAAATTATTATACATGAATACCGATAGTTTCGTGTACGAGATGCAATGGGACAATACATACGATCTCATACGTAATAATATTTCGCGATTCGATACTTCTGATTACCCTGCAAATTACATAAGTGTATAACATTCCAAGGTGTAATAGTAAAGTACTAGGCTTAATGGAAAACGAAATGAGTGGTAAAATAATCACTGATTCGGTGGATTTAGCACCATAAATGTATAGCTTTGGGATTGAGGACCGTGAGATAAGAAAGTAAAAGGCATTACATTGTTAAAGATAGGGTTAGTTTTAGCGATTATTTGAAATGCCTGAAAAGCGGGCATATTACCAGCCTCACACTAAGCATATCATATAGAAAAGCTGCAGCTGAACCTTTACCGTCCTCAGTTAATTTTTTTAAATTCGCCTTACCTACGTATCTCCTAGTTTCAGCATCATCTTTTAGGATGGGTTCAAAGACATTGCAAAGTCTTTTACCTTGCATATCGCAATTATCATCCAGGCTAATTTGATATTTTCGATGGACATTAATATGCAATTATACCTTCTTCTCGGAGCCCTTCGTCAATACTAATGGTTTCGTTATCATGTTCAGTATGACCTGCTACTTTCGAAGCATGTAGCATCATGAGGTAATGTATTATTTGCTTCTTTTGTTATGGCTAACCATACGTTATTTGATGATTCTTTGTTATTATGGGGTTAATGCTGTTCAAAAAAATTATATGAAAAGAAACAAGCTATTTTTTAGAAAGATGGATTCTGAACAAGAAAAACGCCTTCTAAATCTTCATGGCGATTACGACCGTTATAAACTCTCTTACTCTCGTAGTAACCCCTATTAGTGATGATGGGAATGATCTTCAGTTTTCTGATGAGGTCAGCAATAAAACATGAAATTCCCACAGAAATATCAAACTTTGGTTTGATGAAAATTCTCAATTTATTAAAATACTTATCTTTTGATTATTACATTGTGTATTTTTTTATTCAACTTTTATGTAAATTTAGGATAACGATTACAGTGATAATCCTCAGTAAATGGTAATATCTTTGAAATGACAAATCAGAATATCTTCGCACCAAAAAGTGAAAAATGTCATAATCAAACAACAAATTTAACCACAAATGTAAAGTTGAAAAAACTTTAATGACTACGGCAATACTGTATTATAAGTTTCTCCTTTTTGAGCGCGACGTTTCGGAAGCGAAATATGCTTCCATCGTCAGATTTTGTAACTGTAGTTTTATGGTTCCTGAGTTTTTGATTTTTGAGCGCGATGTTTCGGAATCGGGCTCTGCTTCCGTCATCAGTATTTGTAACTGATGAAGAAAGCACGGTAGGCTTCCGAAACGTCGCGCTGAAAAAGCAAAAATTGTGGAAATAGGCCGATCAACTCAACTAATATGAAACCACAGTTACAAAACACGCATAACACAGAATTAGTAACTCGTACGGCCGAAGCCTTTCAAAAAGCTTGAAGTATCGATGAACAAGCTAGCGCTAAAGGAGAACCACCTAACCTTCCTCTGCACTGATGACGGAAACAGAGTACGCTTCCGAAATGTCGCGTTCAAAAAGCAAAAACCGTGGAAATAGGCCGATCAACTCAACTAATTAAGGTAATAGTCTTTTTAAATAGTTTAAATGTCTTAAACAATTTGTTACACTTATTTCTTTGAAGAAGTAATGTGAAATTATTTTGTGTATGTGAAACCTGAAAGAGAAGTTCTAATTATAACGAGGTTAACAAGATCTAATACGGCTTACCAAAATGTGTAGGTGTAGTGAAATGTTTCTATTACATCCGCCTTAAATGGCGATTATATCACTTTTAAACAACAAAGCGGTATTATATAGTGAAAATTTTCCATGAACATGATGCTTCGTAAATAGAAACAAGAAAATTTACTAGAGACTTTCCACACTTCCTTTGTTATCTCATTTCAATATTGTTAACAGATGTTTGTTTTCAAAAATAAAGCATGATAAGTAAGATGTATGTAGTTAGTAGCCTATAAAATGTAAGAATGTTGAAAATAACCAGAACCTACGTTCATATCAGAGATGGCGCTATAGGTCTTAATTGAAGTTAAATTTCGTAAAAACGAGTAAACTTTTAAGATACAGAAGCAGATACGAGAGATAAATAATTTTCGTAAAATGTAGAAGAGTACGTCATAAGAGAAAATCATATGTGAAGTAGCAATTAGCAATAGTACAGGAATAATTTTGTATATCATTTAATCCATCATACTCATTAGTAAAATCGTAAATACAGAAATTTTAACTCATTATAGGAAAGAAAATAGATACTAGTAACCTTAAAGCACATTACTAAGTGTTTAAGTCACAGATACTTATTTAAGGTAGCTTTTAGAAACAGTAGTCAGATAGAACTATGCAATCGATCCTATATCGACTATTGCACGTTACAAATGGGCTAGGTTAAGACATGGGTACAAAATTTTTTCACCGATTGATTAGCAGAAACTAATCAAATTGAGTAGATAAACTAACAACGTGTCTAAATTGAATTGTGAATTGTCTTGTTTTCTTTAACACTTTTGAACCTAATGCACATTGTCTTAGCTTTGTCAAATAAGTGTAATAATAGTTAAGCACCCAATTTCTTTCAAAAACAATGTGTAAATGAAATTTCATCATAGTTTGAAGGATTTATAAAGATCTAGAGGCTTTTCATTCGCCTATTGTTAAAAATACACCATAAACAGATAACACGATGGAATTACGTAAATACACACCTTTGGATCATCTGCAGTAGTTGAATTAAAACGACCTTCTTGACTTTGTTCGTGATATAACATCTAGCATTCTTTGCCTACTTTTTACTGTTTTAGGTGGTTAGTAGAGTAGATTTGTATGTTCTCCTGACCTCCACCTCCCCCTCACTCCAGACACCAGTGTCGAGTTGTAATCGTACTTTTGTGTTGAGCCATCCTCTAACCACCTCTAACTATATCTAACCACCCCAGCCTCTGTACCCCACTCCAGAAACTTCGCCCAACATGTGTAGGCTTAAACCACCAGTTACATACTTCGAGTAAGTTGTATTTTGCGCATGCGTCAAAAATTATTTACCGATATTTATGAAAAAAACACTTTTTTTCAGAAACTTGATGTGCCAAATCAAGAAAACCCTTCTATGGTCTATAGCCAAATGCCAGCCCACTATCATTACTATTAGCTTATATTGGATAAAACAGTTGAAGGGGTAATATCTACATACTTTATGAAGATCCATATAAAAGGGAATTATCGAAATTTTTTTCTTTTATAGTTAAGATATTCGTTACATTATGTATACCGTTTGCAATAGTAAGTCACTAACATTTACTTATTTAATTTTACACAAGGAATTATTTATTCTAAATTAATTGTTTACGTTAACTATAGTTTTATGTTAATTTTTGTTTCATCATGTTCAGTTCTCTTATTTTTCCACACCACCCAGGATGTACTCTCAAGGTGCTTTGTCTCAGTAGGGTGGGGATTTTCCAGTAGCTGTGTAATGATCCTAAAAACCATACCAATTAATTTTCCTATCCTAGCACAGAAATTCCTATCAAAACTTCCCTCTCCTAGTAAATCCCATACAAGTAACCCTGTTCCCCTTCACTCATTCAATTCTATTCATTTGTACCTGATCCTGAGAATTACCTGCCTGCTTACCATAACCTTTCTATTATTAATTTATTGTAACCTGCCTGCCTAATACATTCCTAACATATTTCCTAATCTTCCAATATCCTAGTTCCAGTTCTTTAATTTTCTATTTTAATTCCCTCTAACTTGACTTCCGAGAAACAATTTTCACCGAATAAAACTCATACCGTTACCAGCATAATATAAGTCATATCCGTATAATTTTCCCTTATATATAATTATGTGAACCTTCCTCATCTCGACATCCATTCGGAGTTACAACCATGAAGGGTGAATAAAAAACATTAGGTGATTAATCCTGATTCCCCGAATAAAACTCATACCGTTACCAGCATAATATAAATATTATCCCTACCGTTCTCCTTATATAATTGTGTGAACCTTACCCCTTTCTGACATCCATTCGGAGTTAAAACCATGAAGGATGTATAGAAAACATTAGTTAATTAATTAATCCCGATTCACCAAATAAAACTTATACCGTCACCACCATATTATAAATATACCACTTACCCCTGTATAACCCCTCTTTTACACACACTTTTAAACTTCTTTCCGAACTCCTGCTACCTGATGTTAAAAAACCGATTATAACCCAGGCACCACTGTCGAATTGTAATCGTACTTTTTGTGTTTAGTCATCCTCTAACCACCATTAACCACCTCTAACTATTGCTAACCACCTCTGCCTCTGTACCCTACTTCAGAAACTTCGTCCAATATGTGTAGGTTTAAACCACCAGTTACATACTTCGAGTAAGTTGTATTTTGCGCATGCGTCAAAAATTATTCACTGATACGAAAAAACCACAGAAATTTGATGTGCCAAATCGAGAAAACCCCTGTATAATCCTTCTTTTACACACCCTTTTAAACTCCTTTCCCAACTCCTGATACCTGGTATTAAAAAACCGATTATAATCCATCCCATTGTCCTGTAATTTCAACATAACACCACTGGAATATATTCACTACATTTTATTTCACCTAATCCGAGTGTTAATTATCAAACAAATATTTACACACTCCTTCCATTTCACACTCCTTAACTTTATATTAAACTACCTCTGTTTAAATTAAAGTGTAATTATTTTACACCAATATAATTGTATATTCACATTGTATTCCACATACCTCATTTGATACAGTTACGTTCATTAACCCTACACGATATCACACCGTTCAATCTATTTTAGTAACATTCATTAACATTAAATTAATATGGATCATAATTTCGAACAATTTTCCAAAGCAAGTAGTCAGCTGTTTTGCATTTCTAACGCTTCATATAGGCCCAGGACACAATCCTAACCTGTTTGAACATACCAGATTTCCATTCAATGTCGACCATTTATATTCAAATTTAAACCTTCTGCAAGTCATAAAGGTTTTAACTCCTGTATCTTTCATTAGTCACCAATTCATTATTTCAAAAATAGTAACAAAATCACTAGCTTACTTTCTATTAAAATTTGTTACATTTTACGACCAGGCGCGATCTACTCTGAAACCCGATCCAGACGTCTGAATTGGAATACAGAAGTTTTATTTTATTTTTTGAATACCAAAATTATTCTTAGTTACTATTTTATTTAAGAAAGTATTATATTTTAATTCCTTTTCCTTTTCTAATTGAAATTAGACAACATATTTTACCTATGTTTATTTTGCTAATTTGTTCTAACCATAGGCAACCCAACGTACACTTCAGCGTTGAAAATTGCCAACAGAACCTACCCTGCAGAGACTGAGCTAGCAAACCAGGGCAATTACAAATCATTTCATTGTACGTTCAATGGACCTTGTAAGGTTTTAATGGGTGGACAGCCGTAGTCCTCTAAGTTTCCTACGTCAAAATTAAATTGTTCTAGATACTGGTTTTTGTCAAAACTTTTGATAAAAATTGACCATGCAGTTGTTATTGAAACTGTGGGGAAACTTAACGAGCCACTGTTGTAGCCTCAGACCATCAGCCCATATGGCAAATTGTTTAAGAATAAAATTGTTGTTGTCTTCAAAACCTTAAAAATCCACAATAAAAAAACATATTTGTACAGACAATTCGCCGAACAATACCTGTAAATGGACTATATTCTATAGGCATAACCCCTATTCAGCGGCCCCCTATACAACTGTCCCCATTTCAGCGGTCCCGTTTCGGCGATGTCCCATTTCGGCAGTGCCCCGTTTCAGCAGTCTCAGTTTCGGCGGTGCCCCGTTTCAGCGGTCCCTGTTACAGCGCACCCCGTTTTAGCAGGAAAGTGGACCTAGCTGCGTAAGCATAACATCGACCAAAAAATAAATTAACTTATCAAGTATTTTGGTTGTTCAGAAAAAAGGATAAAAAATACAGTTGTCACAAAATGTAATTATTGGTTGTATTTAAAATGGCAGTATCGTTTACCTATGTATCTATTTTACTACCAACTTAAAGTAAATTATGGAAAACGAGAAAAACGTAATGTTGGAAAAAATAATTTCAAACTGTGAGCCCCCCTTCCTTTCACCCTTACCAAATAGGCAAAAGAGCTGAGGAAGAGGTATACCGCCGAAACAGGGGCAGTTCAATCGGGTGACCGCTAAAACGGGAACCGCTGTAACGGGTCGCCGCTTAAATGGGGGCTGCTGAAACGGGACCGCTAAAACGGGGACCGCTGAATCGGGAACCGCTGAATCGGGGTGTAACCATTCTATAATAGGGTCGTGGATTATAATGCAATAGGTTGTCGTATTTGACGGAAAAACGATATCTAATTCAAACTCTACTCTAACATCTACTGAACCAGTCCTTTTTGAATCAACCTGCCTAGAACGGTCCAAGATAACAATTCGAGCTTCTGTTACGAAACTTGACCGGGATAGGAAGAATGGGCTTTTTGCTTCCTGATAGAATGATGTGGTAAAAGAAGTGTACATCTGATAAAGTTGAGCATAATGATCTTTTGAAAAGTTTAAATTTAGATCGCCATAGGGATATATTTTTTAATTTAGGAATAATTTCAAGTTTGTTAAATTGTTTGAGTTGAAAATCAACAGATATTTTATTTTTCTTAAAGTATTCACCGATTCTTTTAGACGTCTGGATAAATCGTTCTTTAGGCTATGCCATTGGAGATTTAGTTTTGATGTGGTACATCCTTATATAGTTTTTTACTGGTTGAGGTCCTTGATATATTTCCAAGAGTTGTGTGATGAATCAGAACCTAACCACTTTACGAGAACCTTGTTACCTTTACGCTTTAGTACCTCTTCCACAAGATACAAATCCGAATGTTTCACCCTTTGTAATGATTCTTCATAAAATCCGCCTTGTGATTTATTTCCAGAGATATCGCTCATCTGGTATGTTACAGGGTTTGTCTTATTTACATCAACAGTTTTAAAAATTTCAGCTGTCCAAGATGGTGTGTAACCCTTAGCAAACAGTGGACGATACTTTGATATTCGCACATAGTCATCAGTTATAAATTTCGTTTTTTTCCCATCAGCGCTTATTTTGGTGCAATTTCAAGTAACATTTATTCTATTTTTGGTCCTTTAACAGCGCATGGTTTCATCTTTATGGTTCAATTTTTTTGGTTATTATAGCTTTTTATCATCATCAATGGTATGGTACTCCACTTGTACAATCTTTGTAAACTAAACTGCTTTCATAATCGAGTTTTTAAAGTTGATGTCATATTTTTTCATTATCTTTGTAAATGTTGTACATTTTAGGAATTCGTTCAGTATTTAGAATTTTTTGAAATGCTCTCGTTACATCAGATGTAGGTTCGCTCCAGACTTGTTTTGAAAATCCACCTATCACTACCAAGATATATTTAAATCTTTTGTTTATTCGGGTATTTCGGATCATTTCAAGCAGATCGGCATGCTACAGATCGTCGAACCTTTAAGAATTACAGATCGTCGTTTGAAGCTTCTTCGAGCGGGTTTATATAATTCGTTTACCATTTTTTGTTTTATTACAGAATCCATTGTCAGAGCTAATTGCAGGTTTTTAATGGAAACAGCTTGGATATCACTGACATTTACTGATTTATTTTAATTTAATACCTATCTTAAAACTTATCTGCATTTACCACTTATCAACTCGTTCGTTGTGTGAAATATTCGTTTGTCTATTCGCAAAAATAACTTCGTCATATACAGGGTTGGTGTCTACTGCGTGGACGGAGGATTTCTCCTTAACTATTAGAAATATCAAAACCAATTTTGGTGGTTTAATACACGATCATTGGACCTACATTCTAAAAATATTTAGGTATATACAGAAATACAAATATAAAAATATGCCAACCCAAACCTTTGTTTTTTTTAATGCAACACCCTGCATATTTTTGCATTTTTGGATTCACTGTTACATTTAGAATAAAAGTATATAAATTTCTATCTGTATCACTAACCGTTCTGCAGATATCGTCACTTTAGTACCAAAATAGAGTTAACTTTGGAACCACGATGCGAGCATTGTCACCACGATTTTATAAATCTGTTTATATCACCGACTATTAATAATAGTCTACTAACAAACAAACTGGGAAATTTTTCGAAAACGTGAACTATACAGAATGATTAACTTACGCGAAATGTAATTTCGATTCCCCGTGAAAGGTAGATACTAATTGATAATAGGTTCCATAGTCATAACACGGACCCTTCTTGAGATATTGACGCTTTTACTACGTAAAAATATTCTAAAATACAAATTTACTATGACAATAGAATTCAACAAAACAAATCGGGTAGGCTAGCCGTTCGTAATAAAGAGGAACAATTGCATCTATTGTTTTGACGTTTGTATAATTATAAAAATATTGTTCCATTAGTGTGTATTTTTGGATTGTCATTTTGTCAATTTTTGTATAAAATAAATTTTTTCCAAACAAGAAATGGTCGATATGATCTTTATTTACGGCGAAGCTCAAAGAAATGCTTTGCTGGCTACCCGTTTGTACTGTGAACGATACCCAGAGAGAAGACAGCCGCGGAAAGAATTGTTTATGAATGTAGCTGAGAGATTTATAAATTCTGGAAGTGTGTTATCCCAAGCGCGCAAAAACAAGCCCAAATAAAAAAATTGAATTTCAAGTTGTGACATCTCTTATAGAAAATCCGCGAATTAGTATCAGAGAGCTAAGTACACATCTAGACCTAAATAGAAATACAGTTCGCAGCTTTATTAAAAAAACAAATTGCATCCTTATCATATCGAGCAACATTAAACAGATTTTACAAAATCGTGAATTTTTCTGCAAATGGGTAACTACCAAAGTAAATGACGAACCCAGTTTTGTTGATAACATTCTGTTTACAATAATGGAAATTTTAATACACATAACTATCATCACTATTCAGTTACTAATCCACACACCTTAAGAGTTGTTGATCACCAGCATCGATGGTCAGTTAATGTGTGGGGTGGTATAATCAATTTTAATGTGGTTGGTCCTTTTTTCTTTGATGGGAGTCTTACTGGAGAAAGATATTTACAGTTTTTGGAAAATTATTTACCTGAGCTTTTGGAAAATATCGAAGTAGATAATATTCGTGCAATGTGGTTTCAACTGGATGGCGCCCCTCCACACTATGCAATCAACGTTAGGCAATATCTCGATAGAAATTATACGATGAGGTGGATAGGACGAGGTGGTGTGCAAAACTGGCCAGCCAGATCACCGGATCTTACGCTCTTTGCTTTCTTCCTCTGGAGTTACGTTAAAGAAAAAGTTTACCAACATTCTCCCACCACAAGGGAAGATATGAAAAATAGAATTAGAGCTGCGTTTCTATCCATTTCGCATCTAATGTTGTTGCGAGCGAATTGGAAAGTGTTTAGCTGGGTGTGGTCAGCATTTTGTACATTTAATTTGAATTTATGATACTATTCGTTTATGTTTACTTGTTCAACTTATTTTTAGGTGTAGATAATTATTTTATTGTTTAGTTATTAATTAAGTTTTGCTATCAGTTAAATAATTTATTTGCCATTCGTATTTTCTTATTTGATCTGGATTTTGTTTTATTTGTTCTTCTGTATGTCAATATTTTCAAATAAAGCGTCAATATCTCAAGAAGAATCCGTCTTATGCATATGAAACCTATTATCAATTAGTATCTACTTTTCACGGGGAATCGAAATGTGAAAAAACATACAGGGTGTTGCATTTGAAAAAATTGAGAAAAATCACATTTCGCGTAAGTTAATCATTCTGTATAGTTTTACATGTTTTTGAAAAACTTCCCAGTTTGTTTGTTAGTAGACTATTATTAATAGTCGGTGGTATAAACATATTTACAAAATCATGGTGACAACGCTCGCATCGTGGTTCCAAAGTTAATTCTATTTTGGTACTAAAGTGACGAAATCTGCAGAACGGTTAGTGATACAGATACAAGTTTCTACACTTTTATTCTAGATGTAACAGTGAATCCAAAAATGCAAAAATATACAGGGTGTTCTATTTAAAGAACATAGGTTTGGATTGGCATATTTTTGTCAATCACCTTGTATATAACTAAATATTTTTAGAGTGTAGGTCCAATGATCGTGTGTTGCCACACCAAAATTGGTTTTGGTATCTCTAATAGTTAAGGAGAAATCCTCCGTCCACGCAGTAGACACCCACCCTGTATATTTCATTGCAACACTAAAAATCTTAACATACATTGTTATAACTTAATTATTTTTCGTGTGTGAATTTGTAATAATGTGTTCGGTATAATGTAATTTACCCCGGAATAGTACGAATGAAAAACATTAACAATTATTTTGGGTCAAATTTCACTGTACTATCTTTAGAATTAGAAGAAGCAGACCAACAGATGGTTTATTTGAATCTTTTTAGACAAAAATAACGTAACTTTACTAGAAGTATCGTTGAAAAGCGCAACGTCAACTACATTCATAAACGGAACATTGAAATTTTGTGGGCCGAAATACTGCTGGCAGCAGCTGTATGTTATAGCTTCAACCCCATTCCTTCTTCGCGCCGTCGACTCCCGCAGCCCTAAGTGAATGTGTGCCAAATCTGATTTAGCTCCGTTAGAGTAGCTGTAAATTCCACTACACGCTTAACTTTAATAGGATTACGCTTTTTTGTCTTAAAATTTTAATTTGTCCTTAATCATACATTAAAAATTATTATGGAAGTCCTAATTCGTTGAAGTAGCGCCATGGCTCCCTTGGCATCTTATAGCAACCCGCGACTACCCTATAAGAATCACTGAAATAGTTATTAATCTAACGTATTGTAGCATCGCGTATTTAAACTTCAGCTAAAAATCCAAATTATCCGTAATTACACAACTAAAAATCTGAATGTGTTCCAGGAGGATAGGAATAATCAAGTAAAATGGGCACATGAAGCACATTTGTTCAATAGTCCAAAGAATAATAAATCAAACAAATAATAAAAAAAAGTACACATTAATTTTACACGTTAAATGTTAATTTATCCACGCCATGTTTAAAAAAAAATTACAGAAAACAGCAATACTCTGGAAAGCAATTTTCCCACTTGTGTGTTTAGCATACGCTAAACACATAATTTACATTTGACAAGATCGATAATTATGACTTTTCAAATAATTTATTAAATACTAAAAATTATACTTGAGTTTCCTCTAGTCAAGCAAATATCTTCTGCTTTAGGTGTATAATAAAACTTATTTAGTCTTATTCATCAAGCAAAATTTAAGTAATTTTTAAATGCTTGTGAATAAGCTGATTGATGGTAATAGAACTAAAAATTCAACAAAGATACAATTTAAGAAAGGAATGATTGAAAAAGAGCAGCTATCTATTTGAAATTTCAAAAACGTCATTACTTTTTTAAGACATCTATAGCTGTGAGGGGTATCCCACAAATTACTGCCACAACATTGATTTAATTTTACCAAGAACAATACGGTTTTGAAATTTTCCGGAAGGTTTTTAGTTAACCACATTTTGACAAATTAAGTAAACCACACTTGTGAAAAATAATTTGGTTTGATTAACTCTAAACGTATTTTCTTTGCGTTTTTCAAAGATTCCGTTGCGCGATTTTTAATCAAATATCGTACACGTCGTTTAGTCATTGACAACTTATTTTCAGTGCAACTAATGAATGCTTTTTAATCGTTTTTCTGAAATGCTGTATATATTGGCAGTGGCGGATTAAGTTGTTTGGGGGCCCTGGGCGGTAAAATCAAAATGGGTATTATATTTTATACCAATTTAAGGGACCTATATAATGAAAAATAATAAAACGATTGTAATTTAAAGTATTTTTTATTTACGTTTACGTTTTGTGTTTTCTTATTCTTTATCAACCGAATGATTGCGCGGGTTCGGTCTATCAAACTCCATAAGACGTATAGGCTTTATTTTACGATGAAATATTAAAGGAAATTTTGCGTTGGACTAATGTTAGAAGTAGAAGTGAGGCACTTGTCGCCGCCATCTTGGATTTTGACGTCACAAGACCGCCCACGTGGGGACCGATTTTCCACTTATTTGAAGCTTACGTTAGGACGTGTTTTCACCTATGGTTTTTTCAGGTCTTTTTCAACCCTAAATTTTCTAATTAAGGACCTTTCACTTTTTACATACATCCTAGGTGAGACCGTATTTTCAACTTTCTTCTAAGCCTTTCAACCCTTTTATCCCTAATTAAGAACTTTTGATTTTTATTAGCGTACTGGGACCATTTTCAACCCTAGAAATTTTTAATGGTTTCTTTGGACCTTTTGAAGCTAAGTCTTTTGTCGTTGCTAACGTGAGGGCTGATTTGGACAGACTGGTGCTTAAGCGATTTACTTAGGACTATGGAGCTGAAACTGGGATCTGGCTTGTCATTTAGGCCTATTGAACTGTTTGCTTAGTCTGTATAGTTAAGCTAAGTTGTATTTAACAGAACTGCTAATTATTTTGATGGCATTAAGGTCCTTTTTAGATTGGACTATGCTTTTAATGTCGCTCACAATCACAAGCACGGAAAATACCACAACGCAAAATACTCAACATCAAATGCATACAAAACACATTGCAAAATCGAAACACGCAAATGAATCTGAAACAGAACGAAAACAAAACGCAAACACACAAAAAAACCAAAACACGCAACATACAAAGTCAACAAATCGAAACATGAAAAACATTTACACGAAAGAAAATCAACAGTAAACACAAACTGTAACAGCAAAATACACAAAATCACACATGCACATGTAATACGAAACACGTAAATGCACAAAAGCATGAAACACAACAAAACATAAACTGGAACAAATCGAAAAAAAATGAAACCACAAACGCAAACATCAAACAAACATGCAAGAAACGAAACACACAAATCACGATATGAACACAAAAACATGACACAAACGAAAACATTTCGTAAACGAAAATAGGAAAATGCAACAACGAAAATCGAGAACATGCAAACGCGAAATGCGCAAACACCAAAACACACAATGCAACAAACAAAACACGCAAATACGAAAATCTGCAAACACACGAGACGAAAAACGAAAACATGCAAAACCAAACGAAAAAACCCAAAATGCAACACAAGATATGCAAACAACGAAAACATACAAAACGAAAAACGTAAACCTCAAGCATACAAATAGCAAACACAAAACACAATGACAAAACAAAACACGCAAATGAAAATCTGCAAACACGAAACGAAAACAGATTTTTCAAAATAAACAACAAAACACATTACACAAACGAAAGCCAAATTTTACAAACACGAAAACGAAAACAGGTTTAGTATAAATCAAGATAGTATTGTTTATAAATAAAATAATTTACTATTTTATCTGTTTTATTCTTATATCCAAATGGAAGAGTATCAAAATTTTCTATTCTACGTCGCTTAGAGTAACTTATCCTATACTGTTTAGATTCTGGTCTCAATACATTATAACAATATCTCTAACAATTTTTCTGTATTACAAACAAAAGCTTACAATTGTAAATGTTTCCACGTTCAAATTTTAACGAGTCAAATTTGGTATGCTGATTCCAGATTAATTTATCCTATTTAAACAATTAAACTAATTTTATCCAAAAAATTCGTAATAACTTCTAGACATTCTGGTCATTACCAAGAATGAATTCGTCATGAACCGTAACAAATATCACTTTATGTTCTATCAGACGTAATTTCTATATTGTCTAGGATAAGTTGTAGCAGATATATTCTTTGTATCACTCCTGCTATCATTTAATTACATTACTACCGCAGTCTATATTACCAACCAAATCAATCAGATTTGACAGCATTTTCAAACTGGTAAAACAGGGGAATGTAGACATAGTAAGCTTAGCGCAATTAACATTTGTAGCTGACGAACTGCGTAAGGTATCTTAAACTATAAAGTCTGATGTTTTGAAGTTTGAATACGAGGTGACCACATGACAGAGCACTAAACAGAGGTTATTTAGCGTACATCGATAATTTTAAAACTCAAGCAGGATGTCAGCTAGCCATTGCACGTCAGAAACGAAATTAGTTACGTAACGGAGTATTACGAGAAGAGGATTCAATTAGACGCGAATAATTTAGAGAACCTCGGTTTGGTACTGGCCAAACTTATGCTGAATTCTTTAAGTTTATGCAACGCGAGAATTTAACTAGTGATTGTATCTGAACCAAAGGACTTTTTCAAATTGTTTACCGATCCATTGGTTCAGGTAAAGTCTATAATACCTATCAACGATAATGTTGTAATGGTGAATTGGATAGACCTAGAGATGGTGAATCACAAAACAATTAATGTATCCATAGCGATACACGATGCTTAGAGCTATAAGTTACTTAGAGAAACTAGACCGCCGCGTTCTGTATTACGACAGACAGTGTGATATTTGTTGCAACCGGCGACTGGAACCCAGCATGATTTCTTGATGACACGAACTGAGGCGTACAAAGTTATATGAATTTAGTGAGGACCTAAAACTATAGTTATAATGTGTAACCAGTGATAAAACAGTTAAATCGTGTAAAGTCAAGCATTACCTTAAATTATAAGAACTCGCGCTTATAAACTTTGAAGCGATGAAAGACATGGTGCTAGCAATAGTAAAGACTTTTGTTTGTAAATGACAGAAAAATGTTAGATAGTTGTTATAATGTATTAAGTAGACCAGAGTCTAAACAGTAAGGATAAGTTACTCTAAGGACGTAAATAGAAAATTTTGATACTCTTCCATTTGATATAAAGAATAAAACAGATAAAATAGTAGAATTATTTATTTATAAACCCCAATTATCTGATTTATACTAAATTGTTTTCGTTTTTCGTTTAAATTTCATTTTTGTGTAATGTGTTTTGTTGTTGTTTTTCGTGTTAAGAAATCTGGTTTTCGTTTCTGTGTGTTTGCAGATTTTCGTATTTGCTGTTTGTTTGTGTTATTTCGTGTTTTGTGTTTGCGTTTATTTGTATTTTGATGTTTACTGTTTTTTCGTTTTATGTTTTCTGTTTTGTAATCTGTGTTGATGTTATTTTCTGTTTGTTTGTGTGTGTTTGCATAAGTTTTCGTTGTGTTTTCGTCCGTGTGTGTTTGTATTTAGCAATGTTTGTGTTCCATGTGTTGTTTCGTGTTATGCGATCGTGTTAATTTACATGTTTGTTTCTTTTTGCATCGTTTTCAGTTTTGTGTAATGCTATGTTTTATCGTGTTACATGTTTTCATCTTGATGTGTTTTGTCGTGTTTGCAATGTCGTTTGTGTATTGTTATATGTCTATGTTTTCGTGATTTTCGTTTTACATGTTTCTTTTTCATTATTGTTTTAAACATGTTTTTATTTGCATGCGTTTTGTTTTGATAATGTGTGTTTTATGTTGATATCATTTTGTAGTAAATGGTTTTCTTTTTCGTTCATTGTTCTGTTATTTCGTTATTAGATACTGTTTAGTTTAATGCCATTGTTTTCCATATGTTAATGCGTTATAGTAGTATTAACCAAGGACCTTAATGTCCATCAAATAATTAGTCGTACAAAAGTAACACATACGATGTAAATTAAGCATAAATATTTAATGTTAGCCATAGTTAAGATTAATTGCCAGTCTGTTAATCACGTGTAGCATTACGCATAATTTTCGTAAAAGGTTGAAAAACATTAAAATTTAGGGTTGAATCGGTCCAGTCGTAATAAATAAAAGTGTTTATAGATAAAATTGAACCTGTAAACGAATGTTGAATACGTTCATAGTGTATGTAAAAAGAATATGGTCTTCAATAGATATTTATGGTCTGAGATGTAGTACCATGTAGGTGACGTTTTACACGTAAGCTGTCATAAATAAGGGTGGAAAATCCGGTACGTGGGCGGTCTTGTGACGTCAAAATCCAAGATCGGCGACAAGTGTCACTTACTGTTAGAATTATGGAATTTTCAATAGAAATTTCAGATTGTTTTAGAATTTGTATTACCATACTATGCTTTTACACATTTGCAATAAATTTCCCAAAATTTCTGTTTTTCTTTAAAAACGTGCTTATAACGAGCGGTCTCTCAGATCGCACGTCGATGAGTACGCAGCAAATATAGAGTGTTGATTGGGGCAGGTTAAATTATTATCTTATTCGCCGAATTCGGACCTAACTCTATAATCATAATGTAAACAAAGCGGTAATGTATACAGAAACTTAATACACTATTTTAATTATGTGATAAACATATTTGTCTTATTTTATTTTCTGTATCTATTATTTTATGAAGAAAATATTTTATATACGCCTCGGTCTCGGTGGGCCCCTGCTTAGGTAAGGGCCGCCCAGTCCGCCCACTGTTTAATCCGCTACTGTATATTGGTTAATTATGTATCAGCTAGTGATTTTAGCGCGTATAATGTGTTATATACCATACTATGAAATCTGATCTCCAGAAATCTTTAGTTGGATATTAACTTAATAAAAATAAGTTTTCTTTCATATCTTGTAGTAATTAATATTTCGCTAGTAAAAACATATTAACATGCATTGCGACAATATTTAATAGAAATAAAAATTAGAAATATTATTTAAAAAAAAATATGTTTTCCTGTAATTATCGGCAATTTATCTCAATAATTATATAGAAAGTAATGTGATGCGAAATCACACAATTAGTTACTGAATAAAATGATATGTTAAAAATAAACCATACTTGATATTTGAGGGCAAAACGCAGAGACCTTTTCAAATGTCAATAACAATGTTATACTTACAAAAAAAACCTTTCAGAACTCAAATTAATTTCAGTACATACGCTTAGTTCCATTTGAAACCTTTCAATGGATTCCTTCATTACAAATTTTATCAAGTTTAAAACTTAAGTATTCAGCAATATTTAAGAAACATAGTTAATGTAAATGCACTACGTATGTGGGTATATGGCAAATATAATTGTGTTCAAACACTTTCCACTTCTTTGAACTAAAAATACTTCTCGATCCGAATTTTTAACGATGTATACCTCCCGTAACGTTAATCGCATTATTGGATAAGCAAAAAAATCGCGCAATACATGAAACTACATTTTAAACTCTCTTTATCAATGGAATTCTTAAAAGTATCAAATAGATTATTTTACGAGCCAAAACACTATTTTATCCATTTAGAGTTGACAGTTCACGTGTAGTACGAGTTCTAAAAGTATAATAATGTATTGAGAAAAATTTATAGTTTTTTTTACCAGAGACGTCTTTTAAGTCACATTGTAAGATGTTATACAAACACGCACACGCAAACACACACGCACACGCACACGCGCACGCGCACGCACACGCACACGCACACGCACACGCACGCGCACGCGCACGCGCACGCGCACGCGCACGCGCACGCGCAGGCGCACGCGCAGACGCACACGCACACGCACACGCACACGCACACGCACACGCACACGCACACGCACAGCACACACAAACACACACGCATAAGCACAGGCACACGCACGCATGAAAACCATTACTACAACACCTATCCTATCGAGGCAAAGTGGCGTTAGTAAATAGAGTAATAGCTCCAGGATTATGGTTCGATATGCAAGTTTTATCCTTCGGTGACAAAAACCTACAAATTTTGCAGAAAATACTGTTTCATACATTTCGGAGTGGTCGAAAACACTGGGTTACAACAAAATACCTAGGTCTAGTGACAAACATGGGTAGTTTAGGCTTGGTCAACTTAATAGCCAAGCAAAAACTATTCCGTCTAATGCTAGCGTTTAAATACTTAAATGGGAGAGCCTGTATGAACATGAGTTACAAAGAAACACAAAACTGAATTATATATGGCAGAATTTTCTGTTTAGTGAAGAAACTGTACATATCTGGGTACTTTTCCGAAACAAGTTCTACAGGTGTGCCGTAATTTTAACTTGAAGACAACACATGTCACCAAAACCGAACAAGATGTGTTGGAAATACATTTAGTAAATAACGTGCTTCTAACGGAGGTAAATGTATCATCGGTGTAGACACAACTAGGTTGTCGCGCTAAACGTCATTTGGACAACATGCACACAATGAAAATCCCCAGAGAGGAAAGACAAGAACTGGAAAAAACAAACTTGAAATTCAAAGGTTCTTAAAAAAGACATACCTATTACAATACAAAAAACATGGACCACACAGGCAACCAAAAACTTTCGGTATTGTAATGAATAAAAACACAATAGATTTAGCAAACGTAAGCCAGCACAAAAAAGCTTTAATTAACTCTAATCAACAGTTCCAAATTACTGACTCATTGAGAAACGAACTAACAAATGAAAAAGTGAACTGGGAAGTATTTGCTAAATATCCTACACTGGGAAAAGAAAGTTCGATTTTTCGGAGAAATAATTTGGTTTGATTAAATCTAAAGGTATTTTCTTTGCGTTTTTCAAAGATTGCGCTGCGCGATTTTTAATCAAATATCGTACACGTCGTTTAGTCATTGACAACTTATTTTCAGTGCAATTAATGAATGCTTTTTAATCGGAAAAGTAAGTTCGATTTTTCGGAGATTGACAAAAGGAAGGTTAACAGGTGGAATCTTTCATAACAAATGCGGCATAGCAGAACACGACAAACGTGCATGGTGTAACGAAACAGCAACGACATGTCACATTATGCTGCAATGTAGAAGGAATGAGGTTATATAGGAAGTCGCACAAGACATCATCTTTGACTTAACCAAACGAAGATTAGAAATGGGTGATAAAGTCCTGGGGAGTAGATGAGTACATCAACAAATAGACAATTGGCAAACGTTGTTCTAAATATGGCCAAAAATACTATTTATGAAGTGTTCATAACAAAAAGCAAGTGGCCAACATTCAACAATTTTTCCTAAGTGGCTTAAAGTCACGTATAACTAAATAATTAATATGGCACAACGCAAAGAACGATATTGAAGGTTTTAAAAAACGGTGGTAAAGACAATGTTTAAGGTAGAATAGGAGAACTAGTTTTCAGTTATCAATCTTAACTTTAACCAAAGAGTATCATTAACACGTAGCAAAGTTAAGTTCAGTAAATGAAATGTAATAGGAAAATTGAATGTAAAATTGTAAACATTATATGCCTTCTGCATATATTGATTTTAATAAATACACTGAAAAAAACGAACACGCACACGCATACGCACATGCGAACACACGCACACACGCACATAGGCACACACGCACACACGAACACACGCACACACGCACACAAACACACTCGCACGCACACATGCACATACGCAATCACTCACACACGCACACACGCATACACGCACACACACGCGACACGCGCATACGCGCACACGCACACACGCAACACGCACACGCGCACAGCGCACACGCGCACACACGCACACACGCACACACACGCACAACGCACACACGCACACAGCACACAGCACACGCACACGCACACACGCACACACGCACACACGCATACGCACACGCACACACGCACACACGCACACGCACAACGCACAGCACACGCACACGCACACACGCACACGCACACACGCACACACGCACAACATACGCACACACACACGCACACACGCACGCACACGCACACACGCACACGCACACACGACACCACCACACGCATACCACGACGCACACACGCACACACGCACACACACATCACCACGCACACAACGCAACACGCACACGCACACGCACACGCACACCACAGCACACACGCACACATGCACATACGCACCGACACACGACACGCAACACGCACACACGACACGCACACGCACAGCACGACACGCACACACGCACACGCACACACAGCACACATATACGCACACACACGCACACACGCACACAACAGCACACACGCACACACGCACAACGCACACACACGCACACCAATACGCAATACACGCACACACGCACACACACAAACACCCACAACGCAATACGACACACACACGCACAACGCAACGCACACGACGACACGCACACGCACCACGCACACGCCACACGCACACACATACGCACATCACAATACGCACACACACACGACACGCACACACGCAACACACGCACACGCCACGACACGCACCACGACACTGCACATACACGCACACCAACGCACACACACCACACACAAAAATAAACACACACGCACACGCACACACGCACACGCACACAACGCACACGCAACCACACGCACACGCATACGCACACGCACAACACAGCAACACACGCACACGCACACGCACACACGCACACACGCACACAGCGCACACGCACACACGCACACGCATACATACACACACACACGCACACGCACACACGCACACACACGCACACACGCACACGCACACTACGACACCATAGCACGCACACGCACACGCACACGCAGCACGACACACGCACATACGACACAGCAACGCACACACGCACCACGCACACAGCACGCACCCACGCACACCGCACACGACCACACACCCACACACCCAAACACACAATAATACCCACCACACAACACACGCAACACGCACACGCACACGCACACGCACACGCACACGCACACGCACACAGCACACGCACACGCACACACACGCACACACGCACATCACACACGCACACACGCTAACGCACACGCACACACACGCACACACGCACCACACGCACACGTACAACAACACAAATAAAATACAGAACACACGCACACGACGCACACGCACACGCACACGACACACGCACACACGCACACACGCAACGCACACACGCACACATACGCACACACGCACACACGCACACACGCACACGCACACGCGCACACGCGCACACGTACCCACACACGCACACAGCAAATCACACATAAACAAACACAAACACACTACACCACACCACACACACGCACACCACACACACGCACACGCACACGACACGCACACGCACACGCACTACGCACACGACACACGCAACGGACACGCACACGCACACGCACACACCGACACACGCACAGCACACGCACACACCACACGCACACACGCATACACGCACACACGCACACACACGCACACACGCACACGCACACACGCACTCACACCACAAACATACACACAAAACACACCACACAAATAACAACCAACACAAACACAACAAACGCAAATACGCACACGCACACAACACGCACAGCACGCACAGACACACGCACGACACGCACGACACGCAACACGCACACGCACACGCACGCACACGCACACATGCACATACGCACTCACACACGCACACGCAACACGCTACACACGCACACACACACGCACACACGACACACGCACACACACGCACACGCGCACACGCGACACGCCACACACACACACCGCACACACGCACACACGCAACACGACAGCACACGCAACACGCACACGCACACCGCACACGACACACACAGCACACACGCACAACGCAACACACGCACACACCACCACACACACCACAACGCACACGCAACGCACACGCGACACGCGCACAGCGCACACGCAACGCAACGCACACGACACAGTACCAACACAAAACACAAGCAACAACACACGCACGCACACCACACACACACAACACGCACGACGCACAGCAACGCACGCACACACACAGCAACGCACACCACACCCACACGCAACGCCACACACACACACACACAAACAACACAAAACCCAAAAACACACCACACCACACACAGGCACACCACACCACACACAGCACACACACCACACCACCACACACCACACACCACACACCATTAAAAAGGACACAACGTTAGACATTTGAAGAAGAATCAGAAAATTTTAAACGAAAAAAGGCAAAAAAAGGGAAGAACCCCAAACCGAAGGAAGCCAAAAACGGGAGCAAAAGGAACGAAAGGATTTAACTTCCTTAACAAAACAACAAATAAAATTACCGACGACAACAGAAAAAGAAAAGAAGAAAGCAAACGCCGACCGGACCACAAGAAATTACTAAGAACGGGAAACGTCAGAAAGAAAGGGGCGCCACACGCAAAAGGGGCCCCTAAAAAAAAAAACACCAAAATTTAACAAAGCGGGCAGGGAACAAAAAGACGTAAAAACACGCAAATAAAGCACACTCAAAACAAAAAAACGGACCCGCAGCACAACCAGCGAACAGAAAGGCTGTTAAAAAAAAAAAAAAAAAAAAAAAAAAAAAAAAATTAAAAAAAAAAAGCACAAAACACGTAACGGACAATTGGAAACGCGATAAAATTAATTTAAAATAACTTTTTATTAAAAAAAAAATTTAACACAAAAATTTGAACAGTTTTCAAAGCAAAAAGAAAATAAAGAAAAAAAAAAAAAAATGGAAAAAAAAAGGACAAGAAATGAAAAAAAAAAAAAAAGCAAAAACCCAAACAAAAAAAGGGAAAAAAAATTGAACACTATTAAATAATATAAAATTCTAAAAAATTTTAAATTAAATTTAAAACATTTGAACAATTTTTAATATAATTTATATTAATATAAAGGGTGGTAAAGGGATTGATAAACCTTTTTCCTCACTAAATTGCATCGTGGATTGATGTTAATAATTTTAATCCAGAATAATTGTACCAGTCAAAATAGGGATAATCAAAATCGTTTTTAAAATATTTGATAACAAAATAAGGGTTTGTGCCAAAATTACGAGCTGGTGTCTAAACATCCAAAAACATGCGCTTACCTATTCGTAATCAATCCCAGGTGTGCTGGACAGCAATTCAGCAAACCACCAAAATCGGGCTTAAAAACTACACGCTTGTCAAAAAAGCGTTAAAATAAAACACCCCTCCGTGTAAATAATTCGACGTTAATAATAATCAAAACAAAACACAAAAAAAATTCAAATAAAGCACTAAATATTAAGAACGCTAAAAAAAAAATAAAACAAAATTACGATTAAATAAAAAAACTAACTTCGTTACGTTAAAACTAAATTACCGGTAACTTGCAAAAAACTTTTATGTAACAAAAGGGTTTCAGAGAATAAAACACATTTATAAAACAAAACAAAGCTATAATAAAATAATAAAATAGTAAAATATAACATACGAAAATGCGTATAAACAAAACAAAAAAAATAAAAGGCTTATTAGGCGCAGGATGTCTGATCAGAGTTCTGCTTTAGCCAGTCTAAATCGTTTAACCTAGATATAAATAAACCGTGGATTATATCCACACTACAGGGTCAATTGCCCTTTACTAATAAAATAAAAAAGTGTGAAGGCGGAGCGTTAAAGTTTAATTCCAATAACTAAATTCAAAACACAGTCTAAATTAACAAAAACGATACACAACCCGCTTTCAAACCTTCAACAAAAAAATAATTCGAAACACACAAAAAAATCTTGAAATATTCAATAAAAAAACAATATTATGTTACCAAAGGTCTAGAATTACACCTCTTCTGTGTTACAAAATTGGAAGATAACCAGGTGGTCGGTTTCTGACGGAAATGAACTCCCTGTCTGGAAATGATGAATGTTTGACTATTGTCTATGATACACAAACGATTTTTTGAATCGTTAAAAGTTATTGCATAAAAAAAAACTTCTTTAAAATATAATAATTTGAGCGTTCAAATTGCTTGATAAAAATCTTTTAATGGTTTTATTTTCACTATAATCCAAAATGTTAAAACTTGATTTAAATAACTTAAAAATATATATTTGCGAAAGTTTCTTTATCTTAACACGCTTTGTAAAATAAGAGGCACTAAGAACGATGATTTAAATCCGAAGCGATATAAACCAAAGAGGAGAAGCACTAAAACACGACGATGTCCTTAGGTAACTTACGTAAAACCGAAATCGGCACTAGGTATAATCCTTTGGTGAATGAACAATTTTATAAATCCTTTACAGGTTCTTCAGTAGCTAAACTACCCTTACTACACAACAAAAGTACGTTCGTTAAACACCACAAGGTCCAAAGTATCAACGTTCTAAACCCCTTAAAGCGTAACACAAGCGGCAACGTAACTACTGAAAGCGTGAACTGTCTAGATCCAAAATTATTAACAAATTCCATCTTGAATTTTAATCCCACTACTCATAAAAATCTTATCTAATATAATTCAACCAATTAAAAAACGGAAGGAGAAACCAAATACCCCCTAAATTTTTTCGTCCGTAAGGACTCGGTAAATTTTGAAAAACAACACGTCAGCAAAAGTATCCTGTACAGCCTCTATTGTTTACCTTAAAGTACGAACAATAAGGCCCACTAATCTCTATGAATCAAAACCAAAATACCTAATAATAAACTGGACAACTATACGAAGCGTCTGTATGGCGCTACCATGACTCATAATAATTTAATTTTTATAAATTACGTCATTTTTAAAACTATTATATTTTACGGAAATCAAACGAAAAACCTTATTTAAATTTATAAACAACTATTTACAAATGCGTTAATCAAATTCAATAAACGAAAATAATGGAAAAACAACCTAAATTACAAAAAAATTCACAAACAAAAATCTAAAGCTCACCACATACGTTAAAGCAAATTTACTATAAAACTTAATTTGACAACAAAAAAATTTTATATACGGAATCTTAACTAAGTACATAGAACTACAAACAAAATTACCCACTACGTATACAGGGTGTTCAAAATACCCTGACATTAAAAAATATTTTCCTTCGGAAAATATATCCGAAAAACAACTTAACTCTACAGGCAACCTACGCCAGGAACAAAACAAAACTAACAAACTACAAACGTTAACCCCACAAACTAAATGTACGAAGAAGTACGGAAAATGCGGTGGTGCTGGTCAGGAAAGACCCTCGCAACACCTCAAAAGCTAGTTGTGCTACCGCTCGCACACACCACTAGTTGGGACTATAGGGCCCAAAACCTAAAACAAAGTTATACTTTAAACTGTTGGGGTCCGTGAAGCGAACCACCAACAGGGCGCAAATGAAAATCCGGTAAAAAAATAAAACTACAAAAACAAAACGGACGACAAACCAAATGACCTTTGATAGGCAGAGGGTAACCGGTACTGGCATAACTGTATATATAAACATCGAAACTAAAGCTCGACAACTCCACAAAGTCAACAAAACTCCACAAAAACCCACAAAACTCCAAAACCCATAAACCCACAAAACTCCACAAACTCCACAAAACTCCATAAACTCAACAAACTCAACGCGTCCCTCGAGGCGGCAAGAGGGTGGTTCCAACTCCCCCCGAACTCGAGTTCTGCCTCCTTGGCACTACAAAACAAAACTCCCACAGTCACGTTCGGTAAAATAAGTCAAAGTCGAGAAGACAAAAATTGGATCAAATCCACGATAAACGACAAACCCAAAATGATCCGCTAAGGATCCGAAAAGCACAACAAGGTGCAACAACGGTACACGCGTTTGGGCACTGAAACTCCGCGTGAGCATACGGAAGAGGCCCCACGGTTCACGAGATCCCCGCTTTCCGTTATTCCACAACCGATACGCAAGACCCAAAATCGCAACACCTCCAACCAAACTCGCTACGCCTACTTGATTAGTCGCCTTACGACAAGCAGTGGCATCTGCTGTAGGAAAATTCTTACTCCGTCCCTACACAGAGAAAACGTCCAAGAGGACTTAATCGACATTAGGATTTGGCTTAAGATCTTTAGCATTCCACACTCCTTCGAAACTCCAGAAGCTCAGACAGTTCGTAAGTCTGATACGAAACCTTTCTCTTAATATAAATGGACCGATAAATTTAGGCGCTAACTTAGCTGCAAAATAACGAGACGCGTCCGATAAAACATAATTTTTCCGCCATACGGTATTCCTACTTCAAAATTCGCTAAACGTCTACGTAAATCATAATTTTGTTTACTCTTAATAACGCGGCATTAAGTCTTTTCTTAATATCGTTATAAACAGCGCGAAAAATTTCACTTCTTTCTAACAACGGTGTTCTGTCGGCAAAATTTACATTATCTAGATCGGTACTGTTCGTCGGTATACCCTGCTGTGATCCGTTATGATCATTTCTCCCAAAGTTCGCGAAATAAGGCGTCAGGCCGGTAACTTCGAGTCGCTGTGCGAATGGCACAGGCAACTTGCGCCAAATACTTATCCCAATTACGTTGATTATCTTCGATATACGACGCTAACATCGTCTTCATAACTCTATTAACACGTTCTGATGGATTCGCCTGAGGATGGTAATTTGCGTTAAATATAATTTTGGCGTTATAGGACGTAACCATTTTCTGAAATTTTTACTCCTAAATTGTGATCCATTGTCACAAAACGTACAACGGTACTCCAAACATAAGAAAAACATTCTCCGATATTCTTAACTACACAGCGGTAGCGGCACGTAACGGAAAGAAAAGTACAAAGAAAATAATCGGCAACTACTAAAACATATGAATAACCTCGAGATGATCTCGGTAACGGTCCTACAATATCCGTGGCAATCATTTGCCAGGGCTTGTCGATAACGGGATGTTTTGCCATGAGGCCGGCCGGTTTCTTCTGTTCCGGTTTATGTCTAATACAAGTCTACAATGTCCGAACGTACTACATCTGCCTTTTTTAATAATACTGTCGTGAAATTCTTTCATAAGTCTTAAAAATACCTGCATGTCCTGCTCTAGGGTCATCATGACACCGCGATAATATCTGGGAACGTTCTCCTTCGGCACTAAACTCTCCACTGTTCCTCATCGTTTCTCAACTTCGGATAACTACACTTCGCATGCTTCAATCTTTCCATTTTCTATCCGCCATTGCGGGTACGCGATAGGTCTTGCCTTAACATTCTTCTTCATCCGTGTCAACCACTTATCGTCATCTTTCACATCTTCTACTTCCTTTTTCGTCTCCTACTATAGTCTCATCTGGTAAGTCAACATGGGTTTACTCGTCACTTCAAGTGCGTCAATAACTGGTACGGAACGCGATAATGTATCCGGTACAACATGATCCTTTCCTTTACGATGAATGATCTCAAACTATACTGCTGAAGGCGTATAGCCCAACGCGCTAATCGACCGGTAGGTTCCTTTAAATTATGTAACCAAACTAACGATGCGTGATCGGTAATAACCGTAAATTCTGCTCCCTCCAAATATGGACGTAATTTTCTACTGACCAAAGTACTGCTAAACACTCTTTTTCGGTAGTCGAAAACTTTCTTTCATTTTTCGTCAATGATCTGCTGTTTAACAAATGACTCTTTCTTCACCATCAATGGTCTGCGTTAGTACTGATCCAATGCCATAATCCGAAGCGTCAGTTTGCACAGTAAATGGTAGCGAAAATCTGGACACGATAATATAGGTGCGGTAACTAAACAATCCTTTAATTCCAAAGCTTTCACAATCTTCATCCCAAACAAATTTTGCAAATTTCTTTAATAATTTCGTTAAAGGCGCTATAATCGTAGAAAAATTTTGAATAAAACGACGGTACCAACTAGCTATTCCGATAACCTCTTTACTTCCGTAGCACTCTTAGGTGTCGGTATCAAAATTGCGTTAACTTTGTCCGGATCGACCGATAACCCATCCCAATTACGTAACCCAAATATCGTAACTGATTGACAAAAGGTACATTTGTCCCTGCCTAACGTTATTCCTGCCTCGGTAAATCGACGAAAACTTCCTGTAGAACTTCTAGGTGTTTCTCAATGTAGGTGTACAAATAATCGTATCATCAAGATAAACGAAAACATAAGGTTCTAACTCTGGTCCCAAAACTCGGTCAATAAATCGTTGCCAACTGGCTGGTGCGTTAGCCAAACCGAACGGTAGTCGTTTAAACTGAAATAATCCCCTGTTGGGTACAGTAAAAGCGGTATATTGCTTAGAGTCTTCAGCCATTGGTATCTGCCAATACGCTGACTTAATGTCCAACGACGATATGTATTTTGCGTCACGTAAACGGTCTAAAATTGCTGAAACGTACGGTAACGGATATGCATCTCGCTCGGTAACTTTATTTACTTTTCGAAAATCCACGCAAAACCTATAACTCCCATCCTTCTTCTTTACTAGTAGTATCGGACTTGACGAAGCGCTATTAGATTTCTCAATCACATCCATCTTCAACATTTTTCCAACTCGAGATCTATTTGTTGCTGAATAAACGGTGACACACGATAATATCGTTGCTTAATTGGTTCGCTATTGGTCTTAATATGGTGTTGAACTAAAGAAGTACATCCAATTTCTTTACCTTCGATAGACGTGAAATAATCGGTGACTAACTTGTCTAATCTCTGCAATTGATCGCTACTCAAATCTAATCGGGACTGTATTCCAGGCTCTCCATTCTCCAAAGCTTCAATTGTTTCTAAATTTTCAAATCTCCACTCGCCTTTACGTAAATCCGGTATGATGTTAGTCTGTTTCCAAAAGTCTACTCCCAAAATTAGATGATGCGGTATATCAGGTACGACAAGAACATTTAAAATGACAACTTTTCCCTTAATTTCGATTGGTACAGTCGCGGTACCTATACTCCTAACTGACTGACCGTTTGCTACAACACACGTTGACGTAAATCGTTTATCTAACTTAACTCCTAAATGACTTAATTTTTTCCAACCTTTTTCTCCTAATATGGTCTTCGTTGACCCACTATCCAACAAACCTAATAACTCTTGTCCGTAAATTTTAACGTTCACAAATGGTCTTTCATCTGAATCTTTAGAATCAAAAACGTAATCCAAAACAACTTTAGTCTTTAAAAATTTCGCGTCATCCTTAGCTCTTAATGAATTATAATACACTGCCGACTTAACAAAAATTCTAGAAGACAATACGCGGCTCTTTATTGTCTCCGTAATCCGTTTCCCGAATTCGAACACTTAGGACAATTCTTTACTGTAAAATCCTTCTTTCCGCAACGATAACAATAACGATTCCTAATGGTATCCTTACAACTTGACGCTAAATGTCCGGTCTTCTGACAATTCCAACATGATCTTCCCTCCACTCTACTCGGCGTTATCTTTCCTTCCTGGATCGGTACTTCCTTATTCTTGATCGTGACAATCGGTGGGGTTTCTCCCACGTACGCTAAATCTACTTCTAGGTCGGAGCGTTTCCGACTAGGCGGTACATAACTATTCATTGCTTGAACTCTTTCTTCGATAAGTCTTCCATACTTAATTAATTCGTTAATCGAGTTAACCTCCGTTAGACCTAATTGTGCCTGATAAGAAGGCGCGATATTTTTCCGCAAAATACGTAATTGCTTATCCTCCGACAAAGTTTCGTTCAAACGCGAAAATAAAGTCCGCATAACAGCGATATAAATTCCTATAGTCTCGTCCGTACCCTGAGTACGACGCTTAATCTCATCTAATAATCTATCGTCATAATCTATTGGCTGGAATTGAATTTTCAACAATTCCACCAACTCACCCCAAGTCCTAACTTCCTTCTAACGGAACGAACGTAAATCAAAGCGTTACCCGTAAATAAATCTAAACATTCCGAAAATAATTGTGCGTCATCAACTCTACGTGAAATCTGTAATTCTGAAATCCGTTCCAAAAAGCACTTAGCGATAAAGATTTAGTTCTCCCGAAAATGATAAATTCCACTTGCAAACCGGTGTACTTTTTACAACTACATTCCTAACAGGTGATTTTAAATTTAAATTACTAATCGGTACTGAAATATCTGTATTTGAATTTTGATCGTCATTATTCGAAACACTGCTTACTATTTCCAAAGGTGAACTTTTGAAACTACACGTTTATCCAAAATTTCGTATGTAGACTGAGCTACCGCAATTTCAACAAACAAACTTTCTTTAATCTTAACATCGATATCGGTTTTCGGAATTGAATTATTAACTCTACCTAACAAATGTTTGAGCTTGGTTTCTATGGTCGTTAAAATTTTTGTGGACGGATTAATTTTGACTTCCTCTAATAATTTTCCTAATTCCAATTTCGTTTCCTCAATAGCAATCTTATCTGTTTCAAAATCGAAAGGATAATCGGGACGTGATGCAATTTTACCACTACTCCTCGCTTAAAATATTCCGTAATAAAGCTCGTAACGCAGTTTAACGAAAGATCACCACCTCTAACCGCTATCTCATATCTTACCTCACTAGGTGTAAGCCTATCTACATTAATTTTATAACCCATATTCAATCTTTCGATACGTATATAAAAATTAACAACAAAAAATAATCCTGAAGCGAAAATACTGAAATACTATCCTAAGATGTCACCAAAAATAAAAATCTACGAGAAAAACCCTAAAATGTCCCACGTTGAAGCGCCAACTTTACCTGTAACGGTATAAACGGGTGGTAGAACGGGATTACAGATAAATTGGCCTTTTTGCCTCGACTAGTCAGGGCGGATCGTGGATTGATGTTAATAATTTTGCACATCCAGAATAATAAATCGTACGTCAAAAATAGGGATGAAGTCAAAATCGTTTCGGTTAAGGGCGCCAGGATATTTGATAGACAAAAATAAGGGTTGTCGTGCCAAAATTACGAGTACATAGCGTGTCTAAACATCCAAAAACATGCGCTTACCTATTCGTAATCAATCCCAGGTGTGCTGGACAGCAATTCAGCAAACCACCTAAAATCGGGCTTAAAAAACTACACGCTTGTCAAAAAAAGCGTGATAACACTCAATAACGTTACGTTTACACCTCCGTGTAAATAAGACGTTAAGTAATAATCAAAACAAAACAAAAAAAAATTCAAATAAAGCACTAAATATTAAGAACGCTATTTAAAAAAATAGAAACAAAAGTTACGTTATTACTCAAAATAAAAACTAACTTCGTTACGTTAAAACTAAATTACCGGTAACTTGCAATAAAGACTTTATGTAAACAAAAGGGTTTTCAGAGAATAAAACACATTTATAAAACAAAACAAAGCTATAATAAAATAAAAAATCAGTATAAATATAACATAAAATGCGATAAACAAAACAAAAAATAATACAAAGGCTTATTAGGCGCAGGTGTCTGATCAGATTCTTTTTAGCCAGTCTAAATCGTTTAACCTAGATATAAATAAACCGTGGATTATATATCCACACAACTAAGGGTCAATTGCCCTTTACTAATAAAATAAAAAAAGTGTGAAGGCGGAGCGTTAAAGTTACGATTAATTCCAATAACTAAATTCAAAACACAGTTAAATTAACAAAAAACGATACACAACTCCGCTTTCAAACCTTCAACAAAAAAATAATTCGAAACACACAAAAAAAACTTGAAATATTCAAAAAAAAACAATATTATGTTACCTTAAAGGTCTAGAATTACACCTCTCTGTGTTACAATGTAGGAAGATAACCAGGTGGTCTTAGGAAAATGAACTCCCCTGCTCTGGAAATGATGAATAAATGTTGACTATTGTTTTATACAAAACGATTTGCTTAATCCGTTAAAAGTTATTGCATAAAAAAAAAAACTTCTTTTAAAATACTAATAATTTGAGCGTTCAAATTGTTGATAACAAACTTTTAACTGGTTTTATTTTCACATAATCCAAAATGTTATTAACTTTTTAAATAACTTAAATTTTTAATATATTGCGAAAGTTTCTTTATCTTAACACGCTTTGTACGGTAAATAAGAGGCACTTGGGAACGATGATTTAATATCCGCCGAAGCGATATAAACCAAAGAGGCCACGAAGCACTATACAACACGACGATGTCCCCTAGGTAACTACGTAAAACCGAAATCGGCACTAGGTATAACCTTTGGTGAATGAACAATTTTATAAATCCCCACAGGTTCTTCAGTAGCTAAACTACCCTTTACACAAAAAGTACGTTCGTTAAACACCACAAGGTCCAAAGTATCAACGTTCTAAACTACCCCTTAAAGCGAAACAAGCGGCAACGTGTAACTACTCGAAAGCGTGAACTGTCTAAGACTGCCAAAATTATTAACAAATTCCATTTTTTTAATCCCACTACTCATAAAAAATCTTATCTAATATAATTCAACCAATTAAAAAACGGAAGGAGAAACCAAAGTACCCCCGTACTACAATTTCGTTTCCGTCCGTAAGGACTCGGTAAATTTTGAAAAACAACACGTCAGCAAAAGTATCCTGTACAGCCTCTATATGTTTATCTTAAAGTACGAACAATAACGCCCACATGCAATCTCTATGAATCAAAACCAAAATACCTAATAATAAACTGGACAACTATACGTAAGCGTCTGTATGGCGCGACCATGACATCATACGCCGATAATTCTACACTCTTTCCATAAATTACGTCATTTTTACAGAACTTTCTATTATATTTTACGGAAAACAAACGAAATGAACCTTATTTAAACTTTATAAACAACTATTTACAAATAAGCGTTAATCAATATTCAATAAACGAAAATAATACGGAAAAACAACCTAAATTACAAAAAAATACTTCACAAACTAAAAATCTAAAGCTCACCACATACGTTAAAGCAAATTTACTATAAAACTTAATTTGACAACAAAAAAAAATTTTATATACGGAATCTTAACTAAGTACATAGAACTACAAACAAAATTACCCACTACGTATACAGGGTGTTCAAAATACCCTGACAATACATGGATCTTGTACGTAAAATCCTTACTTAAAATTTTTAATTTTAATTTTCATTGAATGTAATGAATCATATTCCTTAATTCTTGTCGTAATTCGACATTTAGAATAAACTCGCCAATTTTTTTAAGCGTACGTAGCGACACACACAACAAGAAAAACTAATAATAAAAAAAAAACAATGAACACAAAAGGCTGGATGAAAAATACTTCTGTAAATAGACTCTCTCTTATCATTAAAATCACATTAACACGTCTGAAGAATTCTCGCTCAAATTACAAGACGGAAGTGCTATCGAAAGTAAATACACAGAACTAGATTACCTCAGTTCTAGAAAATTTTCTATAACAAAATGCAAACTCTACATATCCCACGCAAATTTACTCAAAACGAAAGTACAATCTGAAACCATTGATTAACTAGAATCGCAATAAAACTCTTCTTTTTTGCATAAAACCAAATACTTCTCACCAGGGTCCATTAGCTCAACCAAATCTTCAACAACATTTATATGAACAGTATTAGTCATTAACAAATAGATGGAATATTAAATACGTAGAATCAAGTTAAGGCGCGCTTTAAAATTTACATCGTTAAGCTCTTATGATGGCAGTTCCTACCAAACAACCTACAAAACAATCCCACTACGGCAACAACTTTTATTATTACAATGTTACAATCCTTTAAAGCGAAAACCAAAACAAAAAAGTGATATTCACGGAAAGATGATGAACTTTTATACCCTATTTACGATACCCAAATGTTAATATTCGAAAAAAAAATTCTATGTCAAATTTAACTACATGACGTGACAAAGTCTAGATAATATTAGCATTACAGTGATACATAGTAATCACCAGTCTGTGATAAAGGAAAATTACATAGTGCAAGGCCTTTGCCATCATTAGTGTATCAACAAAAACAAGAACGGCTCCCCTTTATCGTTAATGCTTTTGGGCTAGCGGCCAACGAGAAATAGTTTGTAAATCATGTTTAAGTCACGGACCAAGTAGAATAAATACTACATGCTTAATAATTTTAATAAATTACTATCCGGGCTGACTTGGGCATTGACAGTCAATTTTTCACATTTTCAGTTATTTAAAATATATCTCTCAGATGAATAAAAGATTTTGGAGCCAATGCCCAAATTAAATTCTGTAGTTAATATATGTTTAGCAAATATTGAAGCTTCACAATTATTTTTATCTCGCTAGTGTTTAATTCGTGTAATCCCAAAGTTTCTAAATGTCTAATTTGTCTTGTTAAACAGTTGTAGTCCGCTTTAAATGCACTGTCACGTTTTCCCTTACGAAAGTCCTTATCGATGGAAATAAAGATTTACAATTAGTTTAATACTGAGTAATGTCCCTAGAGGAATTCTCTCTTGTTGAAGATGAACTTAGAAGAGTAATGCCGGCGCTAGTATCCTATTATAAACGCTTCTACGCAAATCTCTCTTATGATGTAAAAGTATATCAGGATACTACTGTACTTAAAAGAATATATAACCCGACATTAAAGAGGAAACTGAGAATATAAATTCAGCGCAGATGACAACATACCCACCACGGCATTCCCTTACGGGGTAGTCAGAAGCATTTTACCTCTTATATTTACATACCATGAACAATTTTTTCTCCATAGTGGCCTATCCTTACATACCTCATTCACTTCCAAAAGATTCATTAAGTGATTCTGCACATCATTTTATTCCTAAAACTCACCTTTTTTATGAATTACTACTGCATTAAACCATATTTATCGAGGTATGCGACGCCCTCTTACCCCTAACTTTACCTACATATATCTGCTTTGCCAGTCGTTCCTCGTTCATTATTTTAATGTGACAAAAACAACGACGTGTATTTCTTTCATACAGATCTACAATCCTCTTTTCCACGCCATACTCACTCATTATCCATTCATTCCTCATTATATCTAATCTCGTTTTACCGCATACGCTTAGCATAGATCTTATGCCCATAGCACCTACTTCACCTTCGTGCTTGTGCTGACATACCCAAGTCGCCCTTGCGTACAGTATTAACGCGATAAACACTCTGTTGTATATTGATCGTTTCGCTGCTGTGCTTATAATCTTATTTATCGCCAATCAATTTCCTTCCTTCATTGACTCGCCGCCCAATTTCCCATTTTACCGTTTGCAGTGAACCCAAATACACAAGCCGATCAACTTGTTCTACAATCTTGTACAAGGTAAAAACGCTACCCTCTTTTTCATATTCAGGATTAAACACTACCACCGTCGTTTAGCCCACGTTTGCCTTTAGGTCAATTCTTACAGATTTCATCAAGCTTCCTCAGCAATGTTTGCAACTCACTTGCATTGTCGGTAAATAAAACTTTGTTATCAGCATACACCACAACTTGTACATTCACGTTACTAATACTTAGACCATATGCATCAGTACATACTCGCCTACCGAATTTACCCATGAATACATTAAACATCCACTTATGTGTGTTTGCAGGTGGTAAATATCTAATTAAAGGGAAAAAGAAAACACATAGTCTGGAAAGTCCGAACGCACACCAATAATAAGGCCCCTTTCTAAGAACAAGCTCAATTTATAAATGAAAGTGTATAGCGCAACTATTTCAAGTAGGATCGAAATATTTATAATTGTTTTAATTTTATCAATTTATAGGCAAATTTAAAAGAAACTATCTAACTTAAGTTTATATTTAGTGAACAAGGCTAAAATATACGGCGGAAACTTGCAAGTTTTCGGCTCGCATAACGTTTCTCGAATGGTTATTTCACACAAGTCAAAATAATGGTTCTGGTGAGGGTGTCGAGGCAATTATTTACTTAAGGGTTTTATTAATACGTCACACACACAAAGTATGGCAAACAAAAAAATATCGTACACTAATTGATCTTGAAATAGCTTTACAGGTAAAAACGACAAAGTTTCAGTGTGAATATTTGTCCTAAATTGCCAAAATTACTAATAACGTAATAGTGAAACAGTAAAAGTTTTCGATTAAGTTACAAGAAATAAAGTTTAAAAACGTATGTTACACACAGGGATAAAAATTCACAAAATTAGAGTGCGTAACCAAAAAATTTAATAGCGGCACCAACAGCATGCGGCTGGAGTATCTGGATTTTAGCCTTTAGTGTTTAATCGTAATAATGCAAGAAATCTTTATTATATTCGTCGAAAGACAATAATTCACCGAAGCCATAAAGAATAAATAAACCTTTAAATTTGTTTAATTTTCTTTTTATGGTGCAAATCCACTAATAAAGTGCAATAATCAATTAAGAGATAATTAAATATAATCATCATAAGGTAGTGAAATGGGTAACAGTTGTGGTTTGTTTAGAAATTATTGGAAAGTATACAAGCTTAGTTTATTTCCAATAATATAAAAAAAAAATAATTTGACATTCAAAAAAAATCTTTTTAACAAAGCAATGTAAAGTTTTGTAATTATTGAACGTCAAAAGCTAAAATTAAAAATAACGTATATTGAAGCAAAAGAATAACGAATGAAGAAAACCGGCAGACCGTTGCAACTTTAGTATTAAAGTGTTTTAGATAATCTTTGACCTAAGAAAAGCGAATGGAGTAGATTAGTAGACAACTTATATTTTTAGTGTGCTGAGTATTGGCAATATTGGCCAGAATTATGAATATCCCTACTGTTTGTGTTTTACATAAATTAGAGTCAATATTAATTGGTTATTAATTTTCGTCTGAGTAGTTTATCTAGAACTACATAAACAAAAAAGTTAAATTCAGGCAATATGTACGTTTCCATTGTATGCACTTCACGTTTTACTGCCGTGTTTTGAAAGTTATGAATGACTTTTCCAGCGTTTAACACACTCCAGTGCACTCTTCATGTAACTTATCAGATAACGGCAAATTTATTTCAAGATTTTAAAACCAGATAACGCAGTTAACGTAATATTAATTTACTTCAGACGACTCTCCCGTTTTCAGTGTAAAGCGTAATTTACATTTACTTTAGATATTACCCTTAGAAGTTTGTTCATAATTTGTTTTACTAAACATTCAAATGGATGATGAGGGAACTTAAATATGATAAATTTTACATTAATCAGAATTCCTGTACTTTAGGTAAGTGTTTTTATACTTCAGATACATTTGTCAAAATGGTAATGAATGATCATAGAAATATTACAAATTAATTACATTGAGATATTTATGTTACAGTGAATGCAAACAATTAAAAACAGGCGTAGTAGGATATGATACATTAATCAATTACCTTACAAGAAAATTTTTATTTTGCTATTCAGTACTCCATTAGAAACACAGTGGTGACATAATTTAATCTTATAGTTTATGCTTACTAGTCAAGCTTCTTTGTAAAGAATACAGTACAAAATGGTATATATATATATATATATATATATATATATATATATATATATATATATATATATATACAAAGGGTTATACGTGCAACTTTAAAATGAAGGCAATCATGAGTAGGTGAACATACGGAAGTTTTGTAGCTTTTTCTCAACTTATACAGAATTGAAAAAATCATTAATGTGCTGTATACCGCAAAAAAAAAATTTTGTAACTATTAAATATATTCTATATTTGATTATTTGCATTAACATTGCAACAACTTGTCAATTTAGCATGTTTTTCTCTTTGTAACGTTTTTTTACTTAACGTTTATGATCTAGGCTACTATCGCTAATTATTGCTGGCCTTATTGCACACTCCCAGGTAACATTATAATTTCTAACAAAGAGTATATAATTATAATTATATACTCATTGATTCTAAGTATATGCAATAAATACCAAATTGGTATCTTTGTATATACATGGATTGTATTTCACTGGTTGTTTAATATAGACTGTCATTATATGCATATACGTTTGTCAGGCTTGATATGATCTATGATATATACAGCAAGTATATTTCATATACTGTAAATGTATATACGAAGTATACAAGGTGTCCCAGGAGTTTGCACCAAAAACTTGGGAGATGGTAGATCTATTCATTTTAAAACAAAACTTTCATTTAAACGTAAGTCGTATAATGCTTCGTTTCCGACATGCAGGGTGTCAAAGTTACAAAAAATATCTCCAAAACAAAAAAAAGGAATTTTTCTTGTTTTTGGTATAATAAACAGGGATATAATGTACATTGGTTTTAGCTTATTAATACGTTTTTATTATGTACAGTGGCGTAGAACGAAATGGGGCATCACAACCTTTAATCCCTAATTTCTACGACAATGGAGTAAATTGTATTTTTGTATTAAAATACGAAACTTTGATGTTTTTCAGATAAAAAAGTTATGCTTTGTCTAATTCGATAACTTTAACAGTTTCTAAGATATTTGCATTTTTAGGTATTTATTACCAACTGCTTAGGCAGGTTATTATTATTCTGTAGTATTTGGAAAACATCAAAACGTGAAAATCAGTTTTTCGGGAAGAATACACGTAACTTCAGGAAAGGTTAGATCTAATCATTTTAACACAAAACTTTCATATGAAAGTTAGTTCAATAGTGCTTTGTTTTCGAGATACAGGGTGTCAAAGTTAATAAGCTGCCTAAGCAGTTGGCAATAAGTACCTCAAAATGCAAATACCTTAAGAACTGTTAAAGTTATCGATTTAGACAAAGTGTACCGTTTTTATCTGAAAAACATCAAGGTTTCGTATTTTAATAAAAAAATTCAATTTACCCCATTGCCGTAAAAATTAGGGATTAAAAGGTCATACTGTCCCTTGCGTTCTACGCCACTGTACATAATAAAAACTTATTAATAAGCTAAAACTTACTTTATACCCCTATTTATTATACCAAGAACTAGAAAGATACATTTTTTCGTTTTAAAGATATTTTAAAAATCAGCTTTTTTTGTAACTTCGACACCCTGTATCCGGGAAACGATGGACTTGCGTTTATATGAAAGTTTTGAATTAAAATGATTAGATCTATCATCTTCCAATTGTTTGGTACGAACTCCTGGGACACCTTGTATACAAATATAGTGTTGGGGCATACATTACACATTAGAATCCAAATAGTATTATAATATTCTGGTAAATTCTAAGTATGTGCAATAAAAATTATTATATATATATATATATATATATATATATATATATATATATATATATATATATATACCTATATTATATTTAGAATTTACATAAGTTCTACATACATAAACACAATATTTATATCGATTGGGGCTTGTATCTCGATAACTCAGTTGGTTAGAGCGCTACTCTTGCAAAGTAGATGCTGTATGTTCAAATCCAACTCGAGGTAAACTTTTTATTTACGTATTTAATAAAATTAATAAATATCTTTAATTACTTATTTACTTTTGAATTTATGCGTTCATAACAAAAACTTATAATGATTTAACATTAGTCAAGTTGCTTTTATTTGTGTGAATCCTTGCGATATGGTAGGCTCACAGTCCATTAATATAAGTAATTTGACTGTAATCTCATTATATTTAGAATTTACATCAGTTCTACGTACATAAAGACAATATTTACATCGATTAGGGCTTGTATCTCGATAGCTCAGTTGGTTAGAGCACTACTCTAGCCAAGTAGATGTCGTAGGTTCATATCCTACTCGAGGTAAACGTTTTATTTGTGTATTTTATAAAATTGATAATAATTTTTAATTTCATATTTAATTTTGAATTTATTCGTTCATAACAAAAACTTATAATAATTATGTTGGGATATTTGTACATACATAGAATGTATTCCACTAGATATTCAATATTCGTCGTAGATTGTATATGGAAAGGAAACCAACGTGTATGATCCCCTCCCCAAAAGAGAAAGAGGGCTGCTCGAACATGCAATATATATATATATATATATATATATATATATATATATATATATATATATATATATATATATATATATATATATATATATATATATATGCATGGTGGGATTAGGTATAGGTGCGGTCAGGATAGGACCGGAAGAAACGAGGTTCTGAGGTGGAAGATACTGTCCCAGAATTGGCATAAATAGCCACACATAACGTTCTTATACGCAGTAATCATGCGGCTATAGGTGTATGCGGAAAACCCCATGAAAAAGCTCATGTAAGGTAGATGGTAGCGGGGATCGAACCAATTACCTCCCGAATGCTAGGCTAAGCTGGGTGTATGCATATTGAATTTATCAGACTTATGACCCGTTTTATACATCTACTGGCAATATCTAAGCATGTAAGGTACCTACCACTATTACACATAATTAAAATACTTGCCTTTTTTTGAATTTTTAATGTTTGTTTATATTTGTTCTCGTCCTCAGTAGTGGTAAAGTTTTGTAAAGCTCTCAATTTGAGTTTTAGACGGCTGTACTCGTTTTAGAATTTGCAGCACCTATTTTGCCGACCAGCCAACAGCGGTTGGGGGGGGGGGGAGTTCCTTTGACAACAAAATTATTTCGAGCGCCACAGACTTAATATTTATTAAAACGTTAGTGTCTACAAATTCGTTACCGTTATTGGATAACGAAACGCTTGCCTACGAAACTCAAACACAAAAAAACAGATAATCCAACAATGTTTGAAAGCTTTATTTATAACAACGAAAATGTATTGTAAAATAAAATAGTTGAACAAAAAAAAAAACATAATTGTGTACTACGTTGATAAATTATAAGATTTTGTAAGTTTGTAAGTTTCCTTGTGTTAAATGTGAGTAAAAAATAAATAATGCTAGACTGCGTTGATTGCAGAAATGATTTAAATTCTAATGGTGTCACCTGCACGACCCTTATCTGTAAGTTACTTTACTTCTCAATCCTGCAAGCAAGGTTAAAACTGGGTAACCAACCCCAAATAATGGTGATTATTCCCCCAAACCCAAAGCAATTGCTGTAAGTTTTTTTAATAGAATCGCACAAATTCGTACAGGTAACCAGCAAGAAAAAAGAAAAAAAATTGCGCGGAAAAGTGCTATAAAGTACCGCTAAATTTTGATATTTAACAATCTTTTATATAATAAATGAATTAAACAAGTGTGCACATAAAAACAGTAAGTAAATTTGAAATTTAAAGTGATTAAGTTTGGTTTGTCGAACTGAATCTAAATTTTCGTACCTAACAATTTTTATAAATTAAGCAAGGGTACACATTATATAGTAAATAAACTAGACAATTGTGCACATAAAAACAATAAGTTAGTAAATTTGAAATTTGAAATGATTAAGTTTTGTTTATAGAATGAATTGCACTTAACTTTTTTCAGGTGCAGATATTGGGTTATTGTTGTGAGATAACTATGTTCCAACCCGCTTTTGTTCTTTTTTTATAGGCCCGTACTAAAAACTGAGGAAGGAACTACCAGAGATAAATTGCTGTTATTAAAATTTGAAATTAAAAAAAAAGGTAACTTACCACTAATAGGGTTGACGATGGGTGTTAATCTCAATTGTTTTATAGCCGGAAAAATTCCAATGAGAGAGGTAAATAGGATTCCAATCCCAATCCAATGACTCTTAATAATAATTAGTGATAATTAAACCTCTGGAAATATGCACTGAAAAAACCCTTAAATATGCATGCAAATATGCACCAAAAATACTCGAAATAAACACTAAAATATGCTTTGATGCATTTTAGTATACATAATAAAACATCGAAATAAATACTCATTTCTTATATATATATATATATATATATATATATATATATATATATATATATATATATATATATATATATATATATATATATAATTTATTGGAAGAACTATATATACAAAAATACACAAAAAATAAGTGTAATAAATCATTTTATTTATTTATTAATAAATAATAATTACTTTATTTTAAATTATAACCCTTTATTATATTACCTTTATCTATTTCTGTTAAAACAATATACTAATAAGTATTTTTCTAAGTTGTCTAAAGTAAAACTTTGCCGTTTAGAACTTTAAAAGGTTTGGATTGTAAGTTTCCATTATAAAAATTTTAATTTCACTTTGTATTAAACAGTTTAATTTTTTAATTGAAAATATGGGAATTTAAAATATATTTTTCAAAAGTAAAACAATTAGACATAATGACTTACCTTTTTCTTGCAAACTGTGCAAAAAATATGGTTGTCATCAATGATTTTAAAATCGGTTTCATTATTAATCCACTTCTTGAGAAGAACAGATTTATTGGCACTTTACACACTTCTGATAAACACTTCAGTGAAGAAAATTGCAATAAAACTAAATAAGGTAAATGCAAGTTTTTTCTTCGAACCTTAAATTTAAATGGGGCTGGCAGCAAATGATTTTGTTGGCTAAAATCAATTAGATTTCCCTTCATAAAAATCAAGGACGATTTTAATAATACAAATTACGAAAATTCATTTATTAAGCCTCTGGAAACAACCCATAATATTACTTTTATCGCTTATCGCTTAGCAGGATGTACTTACTTTACCTGCTCACAAAGAAATAAGTACAATTAAATTTTTTTGCGATTTCATTCCAAAAATCGCTCGAAATATGCACTTTTAATAAATGCATATGCATTTATAAAATTTTGTCAAAATATGCTTATATACATTTTGCATATTTCCCGAGCTTTAGTGATAATACTCGAAATCCAGTTCATACTGCAGAATATCTTGAAGGCAACCAAAATAAGTGGATCCAGTCGCAAGTGTTCTTAATTTAATATAACCACCCCACAATTAAAATTAAGAACGACTATGAACTTGTTAGTACTCTTGTTTAAAAGAGAAAATTGTCTAATAATCTCCTTACACATAATTATTCTGATAAACCTGGTGTTACGGTTTAAATTTGAAATCACACAATTTCTTATATACATTTTAAATAAGTTAGAATAAAATAATAATAGATGGCATAAACGTATAATACTTATAATATTTACATTTATATTTTAAATTGGGGTAAAGCAGGTAAGAATTGTTATCAGTCACTTGCACGTTGTTCTTGGTAACATATGTATAGCTTTACAACCACATTGGTGGATTTATTATCGAGTCAGCATCAATTTGAGTTTCCTTTAGTAATTAGAGAAAATTAGTATATTGTATTAAAATACTAACAAATTTTGAAACTCTCAACAATTTAATATTGGATTTATTACTGCAAGTTTGTTACAATCGGCCGCCTAACAACTCAGGTAACAATTATTTCTAACTATTCCATTACAAATAAAATGTATTTTGTTTCACGTTTTCTAATCAATGCATTAATAATTTTAGGCCGTTATGGCTTTGCCAAATTACTTTTAAATATAATCGAGTCACAAGTAGTAAGGTCAACCGAGGATTAGAGGTTGAACGGTATACAGCCACCCAGGAAATCATTCATAGGACCGAAAAATAATTAAAGAGGTCAACAAGTCTTCATTTTAAGGTCAGATAAGCTTTATTAATCTAGGGATACAAACAGTATTCCCTATTGTTTCTTTTGGACGTTTAAATAAAGTTAATAGTTCAATTGTGTTTAGAACAGTGGTGATTATAATTAGTCGTTAGTAAAATAAACAATCAGACGATTACGTTCATTTAGATTATGTGGGCATAAACGAAAATTCAATTTTGTTATTTAATTTCTTATACGGAGAATCATCTGTTATTTTATTGTAAGAGAAATCTACGTACCTAAATAGTTACTTGATTATTCGCAAGATTTACCAGAATAAAAAAGGTGGTTAAAGGGGTAAGAGTTAAAATAAGTTACCTTGAATTTGTAAATCTACATTACGACTTATTTTCTCTTACATGTTTGAGAGCGCTCCCAAGCTATCCTACGACCTCTTATCGTGGGTCATACAATTTAACTGTACAACAATATATTATTTATCCACATTTTGGAAAGCGTCAAATGTCGTAGATTTTCTTCATTATTACCTGTAATTAAATTCTTTATTATTTTATATGAGCATTTTACTGCAAAGTATTGAATTGCAATTTATGTTATGGGTCTTATCTAAAGTGATATGTACCAATGGATTTTCCTTCATTTCGTTTATAATAATCAATGTTAATAGTATTAAGTAATATTCTGTACTCAGTCTGTAGAAGTACATTAAGTTGAATTTAGTTTCTTGTCAAATCGCAATTACTTTTGTATAGATATTAATACACTCTTATTAACAACGAAGCCGGTAGTTATTTTTGGTAATTGATGTGTTGTAAGGTGAGGAATTAGTACACCCTTATTTGGGTCAAGTAAGGAACAACGTTTAGTGGTTCAGGTATTAATTTAGACCCTGGCGCCCTAGTTATTTAAGTATATTTTGCAGTTTAGTAAGTACTACACAATCGAACCTACTACTCCAATATTTTTGCTTTTTTTTTTTGCGACTGAGCAGCTGCACCACATTTTGGTTATCTTTCCAAACCTGTCACGTAAACACGTAAATAACAATTTAATTAATACATATAGAGTAACAAATTATTTAGCGTAATACTGGTCAATGCCAAATGAAATTTATAAGTAATTTAAGTTGCCTACCATCAGGGATACAAAATTACTATTTAGCATGTAGAATAGTTTTAAATGGACCTACATGTTAAATTGCTCAATTAAATTTAAATAAATGCATTACACCGATCTTAATCAATTAAAATGGAATGTTATAGTCTTTAGAATATTACCTCTAATGAGGACGCTTGTAACGGCATCTGCAGGAGAGACTAGATGCAGGTTTGTTTGCATCTTCCAGTGACAACGCTCTACTGAAATTACGTTTTGTTTTGTTTTTTTGTTAGTATGCTCATGGTTATGGTTAGTATTTACTTATTTTTAGCTCATTATATATATATATATATATATATATATATATATATATATATATATATATATATATATATATATATATATATATATATCTTATTCGTAGACTGTTCAGGAGTCCATTTCCTCTTCAACCCTGGTCAACCCATGTTTGTTGGTGTTGCGAAGTTTTGTATAGTTTACAATCATGAGATGTGCTTATTTTTGGTGTAAAAAAAGAAAAAAAGGTTTGTTTATTTAATATTTAATAATGCGTTAATTGGCTTAAATGTGTGTGTTGTTTAGTGGGGTGTAGCGTTCTTAGTGTGATTATTAGATTCGTCGTCCGGTTTCTTGCTGGGTCGTCATCGAATAGACGGGGGGATGCGGAGGGCATATGGGATGTTATCCAGGGAATCTTCTATCTCCTCGGGGAGGTCATCAAGGAGTTTTATTTTATTTTGTTTTCTTCATGGGAATTGGGGAAAAGGGTACTTCTAGGGTGTGGTAAGGATCTCTTTGGTAGGGATAGTGTCGCCGAAGATTCTTTTATGCGCAGAGTTTTTCTGTAGTGTTGGGATTTTCTGTGTGATGGTTGGTATGTTTGCATGTTGTGTTGTGAGGTTAGTAGGGTACCTGAGAGGTAACCTGTGTATGCGTCTGAGTATTCGGCGTTCACAGGAAGCAATAGAGGAAAGGTGATTGGGGTTTATGTTCGTGTATATAGGTGCTCGGAAATCAATAACAGGGCGAATATATGTTCTGGAAGCGTGTTGTAGTGTTTTGGGGTGACAGCCTCTGATTTTACTCCGGAGAGCGCCCAGTAGGTTTGCGCGGTTTCTTATCCTGTTAAGTGTTCTTTGTACATCGGGGAGTCATTTGAGGGTTCTAGTAAAGAGGATTCCTAGGTAGGTGACTTCTTGTTGGAAAGAAGTATTTCTTGGTTTAGGGTGAGGGTAACGTTTCTGGAGGCAAGGTTTGGGAACTTATCTTCGGTGTAATTAGGATGTCTGAAGAGGATTGTTTGGGTTTTGGTGGGATTCACGGAGACTCTTCACCGGTTCGCCCAGTTGGAGATGTTCCCAAGGGTTTTGGATATGAGGCGGGAGGCCGTTTCGCAGGTTCCGATTAACCATCCAGAAGGCGGTGTCATCCGCAAACTGCGCAACGACTACACCGGGTTTTGTGACTTTGGGAATGTCGGATGCGAAGATAACATATAGGATCGGGGCTAAGGCAGAACCTTGCGGTACTCTTGTTGTGGGTTAGAAAGGATCTGAGAAGGTTTTTCCTACTTTGACCCGAACTGACCGATTGGTCAGGTATGAGAGTAGGAGTTTGGAACAGGGGTCGGGAATGTTGAGGTTACGGATCTTGTGCAGGAGACCGGCGTGGCCGACCCTGTAAAATGCTTGCTTAATGTCCAGAAACACAGCCGCATTGCATTGCTTGTGATTGAATGCTCTGGTGGTGTCTGAAAGCAGCTTCAACAAGGGATCGTGACACGTTCAGTTGGGACGGAAGCCGAACTGGCTGCTGGGTAGGAGGTCGTTAAATTCTAGGTCGTCCCTGAGTCGCCTGGCTAGAATCTGCTCAAAGCATTTTCCGAGGCAACTCAGGAGGGAGATTGGTCTATAGGAGGAGGGTGAGGTTAGGGCGGTGTAGGGTTTGAGTATCATGACGGTGGTGGCCGATTTGCAGTCCATCGGGAAGTGAGATAGGATTAGGCATTGTTTGTAGATGTTGGAGAGTAATCGGAGGGCTGGGTCGGGTAAATGACGGAGGATTTTACGATTTAGGCCGCCATGACCTGGGGTAGAGTTTATCTCTTTTTTCAAATATGTGTGGACCTTGTCGGGCGTAATGGGGGCATAAAAAGGATTCTCGGTGTCGAGTTGGATTTCAGGAAGGTTAAGGTTGCGTAATTCTTCAAGGTGACCCTCGAGGAGTGCCTTGAACCGGTTATCGAATTGGGGATCATCGCGGATTGGAAAATGGATTGGAGGTGGTGACCAAAGGAATCGGCCTTTCCTTGGTCGGAGGAGATTAGGTTGCCCTGTAGGTCGGTTAGGTGGGATTTGCCAGTTTTTACCAGTAGGGGTATATGATCTGATGTGATCGTAGCGCCTAGAAGGCACTCACGATCGAAATAGTGTGCTATGGGTTCGGAAACGATGTGATCTACTATTGAGGCCCCTAAGTGTTCGAAATATGTTGATTGGGTGTTGGCGATTCGCAAGAGCGGCAACTGCAACAGAGCGGAGGATAGCCTGTTACCGTTGCCATTAGTTGCGGTGTCACCGAATTGGATGGGCATTGAAATCACCTAGGATAACTGCATTAGGGAGGCTAGCGGCGTAGATTGAAAGGTCGTCGGATAGGGTGTTGTGGGCGGGCGGGTTGTAATAAGAAATAAATACTATAGGAGTGGGAAAGTGCACCGTCGCAGCAACGCATTCGAGATGCTATAGTTGCGCAGGAAGTTGAAAAGGAGTGGATGGGAAGCAATTTTTAATTAAGAGGGCGGTTCCGTGGTGGCTACTGTTTAGAAATGTGTGATACGTGTTAAAGATTAGTGTGCATCTGTTTGTGAGTTTTGTTTCCGTGATGGAAAGGATGTGTATATTGTGTGTATGTAAGAAGTGTTTAAGTAAGGGGCGTTTCCGTCGGACGACCCTGGCATTATCTGTCCCTGTTAGGATATCCATTGTTGAAGGAGTTAAGGATTGGGTTGGCGGATTACGGCGACCTTCATCCGCGTACCGGATACGCAGATGTTGATCCTCCGTTGGAAGAAGGTTCGGGATAGCGGGTCTAGGGTGCGGACAACCCTATCTCGCCGGTCGGGGAACATCTGGAAGAGGGAGTGGGTGAGGATTTGTATGAAGGCTTGTATGGATAGGGATTCGTTGTTGGGAGAGGATTTAAAGTGGGCTGTGTCTTCCGAGTCAGACTCTTCGGAAGACAGGATAGGTTCGAGGGAATCCATCATTGACGGAGAACTAGGAGGTACCCGCCGCTTCCCGCACTTAAAGGAGAAGATATGGTGAGCTTCTCCGCAGTTGTTACACCTTGGGTTAGCCATGGTATTACAGGATGAGGATCTGTGGCTTTCACCACAGTTGGGGCAACGAATAGAGCGGGTGGGATACTCCTCAGCGGTATACCCCACCTGCGTGCAAGTGGAGCAGTATTTATGAAGAGGTTTGGGAAGAGGTAATGACACTGATAAGGGATGTGGGGGTGTTGCTCGCTTTGGAGGTGATACGAACGGCCTTCCTCATGTGTGGGAGATCGATCGTACCGAGGATCTTGGGTTCTAGGATGTCCTTATCTACGTGACGAATCAAGCAGGAAAAGTGAGGCGCTCTAAAAGTGGTGTTGTAAGGGCGGGAACCGGATAGTTAGGTAAGGGTGACGGTGGGACAACCGAAATGGTGCCGCAGCCTAAGTTGTGTACCATCCGGCAAGGAAGAGAAGGTCTCTAGGAGACAGGTGGTTATGGTTAAACGTTAAGTTTAACCAGGGAAGGTTTAAGGGTTTTAGGGATGTGAATAGGGATTTTTGAGTGGAGATGGTTTTCGGGATATTGCGGATGCAATACCTCGAGGATTGAGAGCGGGTGGGATTAGGATTAGGGGAAGCGGGTGGAGGAATCACGGCAGGTACAGGTGGCTGGGAAGGTGTAGGTAAGAGGGCGGGTTTGTGCGTGTGTGCGGGTTTGTGTGGTTTTGTGGAGGCGGAGGAGCGTGTCGAGATGTAGGAGTGTATTGATGAGGTAGAAATAAAGGAAGCATTTGATTGGGATCGTGTACGTGAGGATGGTGATGACGAGGCGAGGGTGTGTGCGTGTGTGTGTCCTGTAAGTGTAAGTGTAGGTGGACGGGCGGCGTCGGGGGTTGGGGATACAACCGTTACGGTAGCACGTGGCGACCGTGTTTAACCATTGCGGTTGTTGTTAACCGGGTTTTGAAAAAAGGAGTAAGAAATAAATTGTTTTAAAGAAAAGCCGGGTCTCCGCCGAGGTAGTCTCACACCCCGAGCAATAAAGACTTGGAAATCAGAGACCCAGATAGAAAAAGGAGGAAAACATGTTAAAATACACAATAAATTGAAATTAATTGAAAAATATTTTTTATTAAACGGTAACTTTTGTCTTACCCGGCGTCGATCCTGTACTTGGCGGTGGTGGTGTCCTGGTTGCTTCTTTCTTTACGTTCTTCGCTCTTGCCTCTACTGATGACCGCTTCTTCGTCTTATCTGTATGAAAGCAGTGACAGATCTAAATCCAAAACGGCGAAGATAACGATGCCGGAACGATGAGCGTAAAAACGCTAAGTTCTTTTTTTGGAATTTAAGAGATTGTAATAAAAATCACAAAACTCTTACGCGAGAAGCGGCTTACGTTCGATACCGAGGTGCGGACTGACCTGCTGAAATTATGTAAGTAAGGTTGTCCTTTATACAATATTTTATAATAGATGCGGAAAGAGTAACTGGATTTTAGCATTTAATGTTTAATCGTGATAATGCAGGAAATCTTTTATTATATTCGCCGAAGCCCCCCCCCCATAAACAGATTGTTAATATTTTATCTTACGTTTAACCAAGAGCATATATTGAAAATATACTCAAAACTGCTAAAGGATGATCCTTCAAATTTGTTCAAATTTCTTTTTATTGTGCAAATCCACTAGTAAACTGTAATAATTAATTAAGATATTACCAAATATAACCACCATAAAATGCAAAAATGAGCAACACCAGTGGTTTATTTATAAACTATTAAATGGTGTATCAGTTTAGTTTGCTGCTTGCAGTAATAATAAAAATAACCAATTTGACATTTAAAAAAAATCAGAATCGTCATTTAAAAAGAGGAATGTAAAGCTTTGATTAACAAAGTTGGTATGAAATTAGTAGAGGGGTATTTAGAAAATTCAACAACCCACTAGTAGACCTCCTTGCTGGTTAACCCTGGTCTGTTCAAGATCGCAATTATGAAAAATACCATTTTCAAAATGTTCAAAAATTTTGGGTGACCATGGTTGAGTTTCAAGTTTGCAACACTGCACTGAGATGAAAAACAAAAATATAAAAGAATACTTTTGTAGACATAGATGAGCTGAACACTAGTATAAAGCACATACCAGTCTATACATTCACCGTTTTTGCGTACACACGACACGCACACTCACACGCACACGCACACGCACACGCACACGCACACGCACACGCACACGCACACGCACACGCATACGCACACGCACACGCACACGCACACGCACACGCACACGCACACGCACACGCACACTCACACGCTCATTTGTAGAAGCGTACACAGTCATTGCGCTCGCAAACGCGCACAAATGCGCACAAAGACGCAACACACAAACACGCACAGACACAAAGACCCACACACGTACACGCGTGCACACCCGTATTGGTGTCAATTGGTACATTAAAAATGCTCAAAGCTTTATATTTAACTAGTATATAAAGCGTTATTAAAATTGCTTTCTCTACTGTATACACAAATTTATAAATTTATAAGGATAAGGTTGCGATTAGTTGCTTGGATGTGAAAGCCTACTATTGAACAATATTTTATTGTAGTAACGCTAAATAGATAGTAAATATTATTAAACCGGCTTGGAAATGGTATTCAAGAACGAACAAAATTCCACCTAAAAACAAACATAATAAAATTGAGTCAAGATATGGTGTCGATGCAAAATTGTGAACAATTCAATTAGAAAGTGGTAAAAGCACGCGCAATTAAAAAAATTATTATTTCATTGGTGGATTTGTTATTACTTTCTACTAGACCTTTAAACTGTATGTAAAGTTTTTACTTGTGGTTGCTTTCATCACTATGAATTCCCAAATTTTTCACGTATCAGTCGACACGTGCACAAGGGCATTCGCACCCGCGTACAATCAATCTTTGCGCGCACGAACACTCACAAACACGCAAACACACAAATACGCTCAAACACAAACACGCAGATACACAAACACACACACACGCACACGCACACGCACACGCACACGCACACGCACACGCACACGCACACGCACACGCACACGCACACGCACACGCACACGCACACGCACACGCACACGCACACGCACACGCACACGCACACGCAAGCGCACGCGCACGCGCACGCGCACTCGCACGCGCACGCGCACGCGCACGCGCACACGCACACGCACACGCACACGCACACGCACACGCACACGCACACGCACACGCACCCGCACACGCACACGCACACGCACACGCACACGCACACGCACACGCTCATTTGTAGAAGCGTACACAGTCATTGCGCTCACAAACGCGCACAAATGCGCACAAAGACGCAAACACACAAACACGCACAGACACAAAGACCCACACACGTACACGCGTGCACACCGTTATTGGTGTCAATTGGTACATTAAAAATGCTCAAAGCTTTATATTTAACTAGTATATAAAGCGTTATTAAAATTGCTTGCCCTACTGTATACACAAATTTATAAATTATGGATATATGAAGAAGTGAAGGATAAGGTTGCGATTAGTTGCTTGTATGTGAAAGCCTACTATTGAACATTATTTTATTGTAGTAACGCTAAATAGATAATAAATATTATTAAACCGGCTTGAAAATGGCATTCAAGAACGAACAAAATTCCACCTAAAAACAAACTTAATAAAATTGAGTCAAGATATGGTGTCGATGCAAAATTGTGAACAATTCAATTAGAAAGTGGTAAAAGCACGCGCAATTAAAAAAAATTATTATTTCATTGGTGGACTTGTTATTACTCTCTACTAGACCATAAACTGTATGTAAAGTTTTTACTTGTAGTTGCTTTCATCACTATCAATTCCCAAATTTTTCACGTATCAGTCGACACGTGCACAAGCGCATTCGCACACGCGTACAATCAATCTTTGCGCGCACGAACACTCACAAACACGCAAACACACAAATACGCTCAAACACAAACACGCAGATACACAAACACGCAGATACACAAACACACACACGCACACGCACACGCATACGCACACGCACACGCACACGTACACGCACGCGCACGCGCACGCGCACGCGCACGCGCACGCGCACGCGCACGCGCACGCGCACGCGCACGCGCACACGCACACGCACACGCACACGCACACGCACACGCACACGCACGCACACGCAACACCACACGCACACGCCACGCACACGCACACGCACACGCAACGCACACGCACACGCACACGCACACGCACACACACCACAGACACAGACACGACACAGACACAGACACAGACACACACCACACACACCACAACACCACACCACACACCACACACACACACACACACACACACACACACACACACACACCACACACGCACACAGCACACACGCACACACCACACACGCACACCACACGCACACACGCCACACGCACACACGCACACACGCACACACGCACACACGCACACACCACCACACGCACACACGCACACACGCACACACGCCACACGCACACACGCACACACGCACACACGCACACACGCCACACGCACACACGCACACACGACACACGCACACACGCACACACGCACACACGCCACACGCACACACGCACACACGACACGCCACCACACGCACACACGCCACACGCACACACGCCACACGCCACACGCACACACGCCACACGCACACGCACACACGCACACCACCACACACGCACACGCACACACGCACACACGCACACACGCCACACGCACACACGCCACACCGCACACACGCACACACGCACACACGCACACGCACACACGCACACACGCACACACGCCACACACGCACACACGCACACCGCCACACGCACCACACGCCACACGCACACGCACACACGCACACACGCACACACGCACACACGCACAACCGCACACACGCACACACGCACACACACACGCACACACGCACACACGCACACACGCCCACACACGCCACACGCACACACGCACCACACCGCACACGCACACACGCACACACGCCACACGCACACGCACACACGCCACACACGCACACACGCCACACGCACACACGCACACACGCACACACGCCCACCACACGCACACGCGCACACACGCATACACACACACGCGCATATACGCACACACGCAAACACACTCACACACGCACACACGCACACACGCACACACGCAACCACACGCACACACGCACACACGCCCACACGCACACACCACCACACGCACACACGCACACACGCACACGCACACACGCACACACGCACACACGCACACACGCACACACGCACACACGCACACACGCACACACGCACACACGCACACGCACACACGCACACACGCACACACGCACACACGCACACACGCACACACGCACACGCACACACGCACACACGCACACACGCACACACGCCACACGCACACCCACACGCCACACGCACACGCACACACGCACACACGCACACACGCACAACGCACACACGCACACACGTACACACGTACACGAACACGCACAAACGCACGCACGCACACCGCACACACGCACACACGCACACACGCACACCACCACACGCCACACGCACACACGCACACCCACACGCACACACGCACACGCACACACGCACACACGCACACACGCACACACGCACACGCACACACGCCACACACGCACACACGCCACACGCACACCACGCACACGCACACGCACACGCACACACGCACACACGCACACACGCACACACGCACACACGCACACACGCACACACGCACACACGCACACACGCACACACGCACACACGCCACACGCACACACGCACACACGCACACACGCACACACGCACACACGCACACACGCACACACGCACACGCCCACACGCACACACGCCACACGCACACACGCACACGCACACACGCACACACGCCACACGCACACACGCACACACCACACACGCACACACGCACACACGCACACACGCACACGCACACCACACGCACACACGCACACGCACACACGCACACACCACACACGCACACGCACACACGCACACGCACACACACACACGCACACACGCCACACGCACACACCACACACGCACACACGCACACCACCACCACACGCCACACACGCACACACACGCACACACGCCACACACGCACACACGCACACCACACGCACACACGCACACACGCACACCACCACACACGCACACACGCACACACGCACACACGCACACGCACACCGCACACACGCACACCACCGCACACACGCACACACGCACACACGCACACACGCACACACGCACACACGCACACACGCACACACGCACACCAACGACACACGCACACACGCACACACGCACACACGCACACACGCACACACGCACACACCAGCACACGCACACCGCACACACACACACGCACACACCACACACGCACACACCACACACCACACCACACACACACCACACACACACACACACACACACACACACACACACACACACACACACACACACACACACACACACACACACACACACACACACACACACACACACACACACACACACACACACACACACACACACACACACACACACACACACACACACACACACACACACACACACACACACACACACACACACACACACACACACACACACACACACACACACACACACACACACACACACACACACACACACACACACACACACACACACACACACACACACACACACACACACACACACACACACACACACACACACACACACACACACACACACACACACACACACACACACACACACACACACACACACACACACACACACACACACACACACACACACACACACACACACACACACACACACACACACACACACACACACACACACACACACACACACACACACACACACACACACACACACACACACACACACACACACACACACCACACATACAGACACACACACACACAGACATATATATATATATATATATATATATATATATATATATATATATTATCGTTTGTTAAATGAGAAAATGGAACCTGTTTAATGTTTAAAACTTAGGATGTTTCATTCAATATATAATTGTTAATCCATATTGTGTGGTACATTAAATAATGTTTAATCACAATATAGATGCTTTGTTTTAAATACGACAAAAGTAAGGACTGAGATAAGTTTGTTGTTTGATACTACAAGTGGATATAATTTCCTTTGGAGTTCTACTTCAGTAACGTTTTTCAGATAAGTAGAGATTGCTTGTCGCTAAAGTGGAATTGGATTTCAATATTTTCTGTACGTTTCCAATTCAAATCTAGTGTGTTTGGACTGACACAATTGTGGTTGTTTGAAAAGATGAAATCTGGTTTTGCGTAAGATAGACAGTATTGAAGTAAAATTATTTATCGAGTTTTAGATTCGTATTAATGATAAGTACAATGTTAGAGCACCTTTATTTCCTTGTTTGTTATGTATCTTAATGCGTCATTTAATTTCCGAATGGTTGCAATGTAAAGGAACGCAATATAACTAGCACAAAATCTGTGATATATTTATTCAAATTAACCTTCATTTAAATTAATAATTTTTGATATGCTTATCACAACTTAGTAAAACTTGTTAACACGTCTGAACAAGCTGCTCTGAGTTCGAGGTATCTACATCTTCCTTAGCATAGCCTGCGTTTCGAAATCGTTTCCCTTTAAGGACAGTTTTGACATTAGGAAATAGAAATAAATTTGCAGATGGTGGTCCGGAGTAGGGTGAGTGGTTCAGTCAATCGGTACGGAAAGGACCGGCGCAATAAGAACAAACTTTTGGTTGCACTTGACTACTTGAGAATTGCGTCTCAGTAATCTCTTAAAAGCTTTAGCACAGAATGTGCTATTAACTGTTTGCTATTTTCACACAAAATGATGTCCTGTTTACTAACAGTTATCAGCATTGTTTTGATTTTAACACTTGCAAACGAAATTGTTTAGGTATTGAGGAATATTTTTCAGTCTATTGCATGTTATGTAACTTTATATCAGGGTCCTATAGAAATATCAGTGATTGATCAGCAATGACAGAGCAGCTGAAAAATTTACATTGTCGGGACAAGTTTTAACAAAATATGTGCACGACACAACCCTTGTCTATTTGCTCGTCTGTATGATTGTGTGGGGGATAGATCTCTCGTTAATAAAACTTATAACTCGTTTGTCATCCGGATGGTCATTCACCGATATTTTGTGAGGTTTTTTATGGAGAATCTTAATTTCGAGAGATTGAAGTTCGTTCATCTGTATTCATCACGCCCATTCTAATGCGTTTAAACCACTCAAATGTACTAACGCGTTTTATGGTGTTATTGTCGTAGACATGTTTTTCCATTGCAAAAGTTTTTTAACTTGTAAAATTTAATATTCTTTCATTGTATACTATTCACATAAACACGATTCTCGTTCTACTGTGACGTATTAAAGCTGTTTTATGATCTCCTGCAGATCCAGAAGTCTGGCATAAACGGAGGATTAAATAGCCTAACCTCGTAGGATTGTTTTGAACCATCTACATTTTCGAAACATGCTTTCAAGGTATAAAATGAAACATTAGTTTCGCAATAGATTTTAAATTTACTTTACTTTTTGTATTTAATTGTATTTGTTATGTATACCCAAAGTTAAAGGTCTATTTCAATGACGAATCTATTGAAACATTGTTGTTTTTATTAGACACAAGCAATTTAAAAATTAAAACTTCAGTCTCCTCATAATCATGTTTTTGTAAACCTAGCCAAACGACCAGAGGTGATTTAACTGACTTCAACCACTAGAGTGATTAGTGAAGTCTTCCCTCTCCCCCCCACCCCCTCTCCTCTCCCTCTCCTCCCTCCCTCCCTCCCTCCCTCCCTCCTCCTCCCTCCCTCCCTCTCCCTCCCTCCCTCTCCCTCTCCTCCCTCCTCTCCCTCTCCTCTCCCTCCTCCCTCCCTCTCCCTCCTCCCTCTCCCTCCCTCCCTCCCCTCCCTCTCCCTCCCTCCTCTCCCTCCCTCCTCCCCCTCCCTCTCCCTCCCTCCCTCCTCCCTCCTCTCCCTCCCCCTCCCTCCTCCCTCCTCCCTCCCTCCCTCCCCTCTCCTCCCTCCCTCCTCCCTCCTCCCTCCTCCCTCCCTCCCTCCCTCCTCCCTCCCTCCCTCCCTCCTCCCTCCCCTCCCTCCCCTCCCTCCTCCCTCCCTCCCTCCTCCCCTCCTCCTCCTCCCTCCTCCTCCTCCCTTCCCTCCTCCCCCCTCCCTCCCTCCCTCCCCTCCCTCCCCCTCCCTCCCTCCCTCTCCCTCCCTCCTCCCTCCCTCCCTCCTCCCTCTCCCTCTCCCTCCCTCCCTCCCCTCCTCTCCCTCCCTCCCCTCCTCTCCTCCCTCCCTCCGTCTCCGTCTCCCTCTCCCTTTCCCTCTCCCTCTCCCTCTCCCTCTTCTGCTATCACACGATCTTGTAACGTAACCTTAGTGTAATTATGGTTGCCGCAGTACGGAGCACTGCTCCGGTGGACTTATATATCTTCCATCCTCATGGGACCAATATAAGTCAAACAAAAAACCCAAACCCCCTCAAACTGATGATGCAGCAGACCAGCTACAGAATCACAATTGTTCGGCACATACCAACATATTTGCCCAAAGCACAAAGTTGTGTAGAACTCCTCCTAAAGGTTTGAGATCCGCAAAAGAAACAAACAAGGGTCAAAGTAGTATAAGCACTGAATGTACAATAACCGAAAACTTAAACTAAAAAATCATAACCAGAAAGAATTTGAAGCACAAGTCAAGGTAAATCGGAGAAAGAACTAGAGACACCGGAAGTATTAAGGAAACAAAAGAAGACATAGGCCTAACAAAAGAACCAAATCCAGAATAAGGAATAGGAGCCTACTGAAAGGTACCACATCATTAAGATCGACGCAGTGAGTTATCAGACCTTATCCCCATTTGCATTACAAAGGAGGATATTCGAGTGCGTGAGAGACAATATTCAAATAATGAAAATGGGAGTGGGAATATTAGGTATCCAGGTAGAAACCGAGGAAAAAAGCTTTAGGGCTGAAGGAACTGGACTCCGTATTAGGGAAAACCGTACAATTACATCCCAATAACAGAGTAAAAAATTTCAAATCTGTGGGAGTAGTTTTCTGCCCAGAGTTCTCAGCGTGCTCCGAAAAATAATTGGTAGGAGAACTACTGGATTAAGGAGTTATAGACGTTTACAAAATGTCAAAATGATTAAGAAACGAGACAAAACCATCCTATGCCTATAAACTCACATTTGGAACTAGTACCCTTCTTCAAGAAGTACGAGCAGCCCACCTTAGACTAAAGATAAGGCCCTACATAGGACCTCCAAGGAAATGCTACCAATGCCAAAAATTTAGTCATCTAGCAAGGTACTGCAGAGCCGCTAACGCGATTCAAATACATGCTGGAAAGAAATTTAATATACTAAATATATACTTACCCAACAACATATGGTCAGAAACCTAATTAACGAACCTCATCTCACAAGTTCCAGCACCCCTTTTTGTTGTAGGCGACTTCAATTGCCACAACACTATATGGGGATCCTCTGCTACAAGCTAAAAGGGATCCGTTCTAGAATCCATAATTCATAATAATGGCTTATAACCCTTGAACACTGGGGAACCCACTCACATAAATGAAGTAGGAGGTAATTTTAGCACAATTGACCTATCTCTAGCCTCTCCAACGTTAGCATTAAATGCAACATTTAATGTTAAAGACGAAGCCCACCACAGTGGTCACTTCCCCATAGTGCTGCAAATAAGGGTTAAAATAACGTGGTATGTAGCCGTTAAGCGAGTCAACACGAAAAAGCAAACTGGATGAACTACACAGAAAACAAAATACTCACATCACATCAAATATTCAACGAGCAGCGACCACGCATATTCCTCTAAAAGGTGGTATATTAAAACGACCCCCAGTCCCATGGTGGAACTCAGAAATTGTAGAGCTAAATAAGGAAAAGAAGCAAGCTCTGAACAGATATAGGAAACAGAAAACTGAAGAAGCCTTAAGCTTAAGATAGCAAGAGCAAAAGAGCGAAGATCCAAGAGAAGCGCACAAATAAAATCCTGGCAAGAATATACTTCAACGCTTACTCAGAACAGCTCTCAAACAGATAAGTGGAGTAAATCAAAAGCTATAATCGGGCCAAGCCGCTCACAGATACGACACAGCTTGGTAGTACATAGAGAAACGGAGACAGACTAAAGGGCAATCGCAAACCACCTCGCCGAGTTCTTTAAAAGCGCATCCAGCGACGCAATGTACTCAAGAGCGTTCCTAAATATGAAAAGGATACGGGAAACAACATGAATAACTTTCTACGAGGACTATAACCTCCCATTCACAATGCCAGAAATGGAGCGGGCGCTCAGTCTGGATAAAGACACAGCACCAGGACACGGCCAAGTAACTTTCAGTATGATACATTCGAATGAAACAAAACAGTTCCTACTAGAACTCTATAATAAAATGTGGCAAACACATACTTACCCAGAATTGTGGAAAATTCCCATAATAATATCAATACCGCAAAGTATAGATCACAAACTAGAAAACTTTAGACCGATATCATTCCTACCATGCCTATGAAAGCTACTCGAATCTATGGTCATCTACCGACTTGTGACAATAACAGAAAAATGCCAGGCCGGTTTCAGAAAGGAGTAGTCTACCACCGATCAAATATTATACCTCGACCAGTTGATCAACGAAGCCTTCTCAAAGCGACAACATGCCGTGGCTGTCTTTTTCCACATACAAAAGCGTATGATACTGTATGGAGGTATTGGACCCTCGAAACTTGAGATTGCTGGGGAATAAGCACATACAAAACTATCTCCGAGACCGAACTTTTCAGGTGATGGTTCAACACAGAAAATCCGCCCTAAAATACCAAGAAAATGGGATACCACAAAAAATGCCAACCTGTGCTTGTGGATTTTATCTTCCGTATAATGAAACAATGTGTTTCATCTTATTACTCACGTTCTTTGTTTCGACACAGTGAACAACTTCTTTCGTCTGCTTGTTGCGCAATACGCATTCGGTATCAGAAGTTGGACTGACTGTTTGTCTAGTTGATCTCGAGCATTCACCTACACTATCCACAACTTGGCAACGTCCACTTTTATTTTTTAATCTTTGGATGCTTGTTTTATTTGTAAAATCCGAATAACATTTGTTGTGATATATTACATCACGCTTTAAAACTTCTACGGCTCCTTTAAGAATATTTTGTAAGACAGCATCTTCATTGCCATTGTATTTAAACCTTTCTTCCACACACTGTTTAATCCTGTCAAGGGGTTGCAAGGTGGCATTGTTTATAATACCAGAACTACTTTTTGACAAATAATGCACAAATGTTACTAAATAACGAGGACGGGGACGGGGACGGGACGGGGACGGGACGGGGACGGGGACGGGACGGTGACGGGACGGGACGGGAGGGACGGGGACGGGACGGGGACGGGGACGGGAGGACGGGGACGGGGACGGGACGGGACGGGACGGGACGGGACGGGACGGGGATTGGGACGGGACGGAGGACGGGACGGGACGGGACGGGGACGGGACGGGGACGGGGACGGGGACGGGGACGGGACGGGACGGAGACGGAGACGGAGACGGAGACGGAGACGGAGACGGAGACGGAGACGGAGACGGAGACGGAGACGGAGACGGAGACGGAGACGGAGACGGAGACGAGACGGAGACGGAGACGGAGACGGAGACGGAGACGAGACGAGAGACGGAGACGAGACGGAGACGGAGACGGAGAGAGACGGAGACGAGACGGAGACGAGAGAGACGGAGACGGAGACGAGACGGAGACGGAGACGGAGACGGAGACGGAGACGGAGACGGAGACGGAGAACGAGACTCAAACCGAGACCGAGACCGATCCGGGTACGAAGACACAGGCAGACAGACGCAGACGCAGACACAGACGCAGACACAGACACAGACACAGACACAGACACTGACACAGACACAGACACAGACACAGACACAGACACAGACACAGACACAGACACAGACACAGACACAGACACAGACACAGACACAGACACAGACACAGACACAGACACAGACACAGACATAGATACAGACACCGACACAGACACAGACACAGACACAGACGCATACATAGACACAGACACAGACACAGGCGCAGACACAGACACAGACACAGAGGCAGACACAGACACAGACACAGATACAGACACAGACACAGCCACAGACCCAGACACAGACACAGACGCAGACGCAGACACAGACGCAGGCACAGACACAGACGCAGACACGGACACAGACAGACACAGACACACACGGACACAGACACAGACACAGACACAGGCACAGACACATACACAGACAGACACAGACACAGACACAGACACAGACACAGACACAGACACAGACACAGACACAGACACAGACACAGACACAGACACAGACACAGACACAGACACAGACACAGACACAGACACAGACACAGACACAGACACAGACACAGACACAGACACAGACACAGACACAGACACAGACACAGACACAGACACAGACACAAACACAAACACAGACGCAGACACAGACACAGACTCGGGCACAGACGTAGTCGCAGACCATACGCAGACACTGATTATACGCAGGCGGAGACAGACGCAGACGTAGACGCTGACGCAGAAGCTGACGCAGACACATAGAGTTACGTATGTCGAAATAGACATCTATATCTACGTTAACACTGACGGATTGTATTAAATTGCATTTACGTATTGATTGTGGTGTGTATATATAGAGAATCAGGATTACCGCTTTATTAGACAATGGGGAACGATTTACAGACCTGTAACTTTAATGTCAGTCACAAATTGGTATACATGTAAGGCAGTCACAGTTAATATCAATCGTGAGCGCGCGCGTGTTTCTATACGTGTATAGAATCACGCCTGCCTGCCTGTTATGATTTTTTTTTAGATTCGTGGCAGTTAAGCTTTCCTTTTCAGACCGAAATTATTGTATAAAACGTTTATTGCACGAAAGTGATGAAAAGTGTAGTATTCGAAATGTTGCATCGCTAGCCACACATCGTCTCCATCTCTCTGACAATTTATGAATTCCACGCCAAAGAAACTGTTGCTCTTTTGTCATCGCGCCATTTTCGTACATTTTCATAAGAGGTGAAGCATTGTTGTGCAAGTGCGTGTCCCCTCGATGTGAATAAATGGTAGTCGGACAGAGTCAATTCTGTGTGTAAGCTGCATGTGCAAAAATTTCTCAACTGAACGCCTCAATCGTTTCCTGCACTGCTTTTGCTGTGTGTGATGGTACACTATCATGAAGAAAAATCACTCTGCATTATTTTCTTTCCATAGCGATTTGACCTCTCAATATATGTCGATGGTTCACCTGGAGCTACCCATAATCTTCTAAGCTTAGGATTCTTGAAATGTATCCACTTTTCATCACCTGTCACAATTCGATGGAGAAATGATTTTCTTTTGTTTCTGGTGAGCAGCATTTCGGACGTTGTTTTCCGGTTTTCTTGTTGTCTTTTATTTAGTCATGTGGATCCCATTTCCCCATCTTCTGGAGCTTTCCCATGGCTTTCCAGCGTGACGAGTCTGCCTTTCGTGTTACATTTAATTGATACGCGGATTGTTGTTGAGTCTGAGCATCATCCTCATCCGACAATAGTAATGTTATTGTAATATCTCTAGTTGTACTGAAACAGATTAGGTAATCTAGTTTTAAATCACAATCTTTATCCACGTGTTACAGTTCCTATTAACACAAATTACCTTCATAATAATATGTACACTGCATAATTTAAAAAAGTCGCTTTAAAAATTGTCTGCATTTATTAACGATCAAGAAGGTTTTAAAGCACTTTAAACGCTGTTCCCAATAAATTACATGCTAAAAAGATTTGTCATTGTGACATTGCCGGTACTTTTTCAAATATATTACTTGAAACGCTTGAGGGGTTCTTTACTTGTGGCATAAATAAATGCAATGAAAACAAATAACCTAGATCTCAAGCATAATGTGGTTTTAGCAGATGCAGATATAACAATTAAGTTAAAATAGTGAACAGAAAGGTTTACGTATTGTCAATCCATAAAATTAAAAATTGTCATTAAACAGGAATTACTTTTTTTTACAAAGATTAGTGGTCTTTATGGCTATCATTAAGTTAATTCGTGGTGATACTAATGGTAGTATACGCATTAATAAAAGGATTGTAATTTATATTTATTCGTTATTTAAAAAATTGTGTTTTTCCGCCAAGCGGAAGAAGGGCAAGGTTATTCTGATTCAAAAAATAATATACACGTAATTAATATTTAGTTCTAGGACAAGTTTATTCGAACTGCATTCTCTAATATAGTTCATAAACAATCACATTAAAGAAAACGTAATTTTGTTAAAACTTGTTATATATAAAATATTTAAATACCTAAGTAGATTTTGGATGTGAATGTACGATAAAATTTTATATCCGTTGTGTTTGTATTTAGAGCCTTGCAGTAAACTAGCTATATCTGCTAGTAGTTCCAAATAATTGATGTGTTATATTGATATGTTGGCCAAAAATAGTTTTTTTTCTTGTCTGCAGGTTGTCTTCTGAGACTGGCGTTGAGTATTCCCAGTGGGTTTTAATTAAGATACATTTTCTCTTTTCGCTTTCAGTTTTTGTGTGGTATAAGTAGCTTGAGTAAAATTTTTGTAACGTTTTCTTTGTAAACGATTATTGCTTGATTTCATTATTTTAAACTCTAAAAAGTAAAAAAAAAACAATAAATATTAAACACAAAGGTTTAAGAAAAAAATGCGTTGAACAAAATGTTTTAGTAATAAAAGGAACAAATCATTTTTAGCAGCCGCAGTGTTTGGTACAGAACTAATAGTAGACCTACAATAAAAACAAAACAAGATTTTATATCCTAGAAATATTGTTTTACAGATACGGGATGAATGCAAAAATGAAAGCAATGAAATGTCTGAAGAACGACATAACGAGCGGTTATAAAAAAAAATTGATTCACCAAAATTCATAAAATCTCATTGCTGCGATCTAAGACATTGAATAGATTTTGTTCGTCTACGGAACTAAATATCAACAAACTTTGGAGATGTTTAACAATGCCATCGTCAAAGACCTCCAGATTAAGAATATGTTCAACATGCCTGCAATTTCAACACCAAGCAAAAAAGTCATTAGATAACAACACAAAAAATCGATTAATGACTGTTGAGCTCAAAAAATTCAAGCAAAGTACTTGTATGAGTTTTTGAAAGAAATCCATTATGACAGTGAGGTAATTATATTCAGATTTAATTGTCAAAAATACATCTGCCAAACATCGCAGGTCAAATCGCTTACTTTACCATGTAGATGAACTTCTATAATTTTACAATTGTGTAGGGGACATCAAAGGAAGTACAATAAAATAGCATCACCATTTCGTCGGACTCTCAGTGTTTTTGAATTTATTAGATCTACCAAATTTGGTTTTCTGATGGTCGTGGTGTACAGAATAAGAACTCCATTGTCAATATAATGTTATCCATTGGTTATGAAATTTTGGTATCCTCAATATAGAAAAAAATGAAACTATTATTCCCATTCCACATTCCACCAGATAGGCTACAAATTAAGAAAGTATTAAAAAGACGCTGAAACTACGAGTGCAGAACAGTACAGCAAAATTGTTTGGGAGTTTATGTTTCTTTACAAGACTGGAAAGCAAAATTTTGGATAGTTATGAAACTACCAGTGAAGTGGCATTTTAAGTTCCAAATGGCCAAATCCATTATAATTTCCAAAGCTAAAATCGGTTATTCATTAAGAAGAGAAATTTTCTGCAGAAATGACATGAACACAAACCAGTCGCAGCCAAGAAGAAGAAAAGTGCAAACTAAATCAAGCTTGTATACATTGGAGTGCCGTTGAAACCCGTTAAAACGAGGGGTATCAGTAGTTTGATTAAAAAATATTATGGGAGTAATGGGCAAAATGTTGACGACTTGTTGTTTTTCAAGAATGCTTTCGATTACCTTAATTACATTACACTTACTCTTGCCAGCGACTTGCCCTATCCACCTCTGAGAGTGGGTTTAAACCACATAAGGCCAAGGCGTTCATAGAAGATAAGTTCAACGGCATTAACAAAGCCTATGAGTTTGAGGCAATGAAAGAATGGGCACAGATCACTTATGCAAAATGTATGCCTTCTACATCACAGTCAAAACTTCGAATGCGCTGGTGGTCCCTCGTTTTATGTCATACTAGAGCACAGGTTCGAAAAGCTTGTAAAGGGTATCAAAAGTAACGGTGCTCTAAAACTCGATGCGTACAAAATAGTCCGCTCTCTGTATAAGACAAAGTGGACTGAGGACAAATCGTTAAAAAATTATTGCACAGGCAATAACCCAATAGCGCTCTTGAGGTTTCAACAGACATACCACCATTATGGAGAGTGGATGACAATATTTACCGATCTAAATTCAGTTTAAGTGGGCCACCCTAAACAACTACGCCTCACCCAGACTAAGACCGTACCCCGACCCTAAATATCTCTTAAACGTAACCAATTAAAGTGATCTACCAAAGTCTGAGCTTAAAATTCCTACGGGCGGCTGTAACAGCCTGACAGGGTACCCTCTGGCTTTTAATTATACGCATTAGTGCAATTCTCTGTACTGGTTTTGTCAGGTTGTAAGTAGGGCCTGCAGTCAGCTAACATGTATACTATTTATATTTATTTACGGTGTTCGGTGTCTCAACTCCTGCGCGGAAAACTGATGAAAGTCCATCGGCTTCAGGGGATTGATACAGGTTAATAGTGCCTCAGATGCCACCCAAAGATAAATCACAGGCGAGATTGTTTTTGGGCCAATACTGAACTCATGTACGGATTCCAAACGCAATCCTCTAAGTTCCTTTATTGAGGAACGATGGTTGAAGATGTTTTTAAAACAGAATTATTCCGAACGGAAGGGCGGTTAGAGAGCTAGAGAAAGGCCATATTTTCCCCCTTTACAAACACGGATCCATCATCGTTTATTGATAATGAGTTGACTAATGAATGGCTTCTAAAAATGCACACTCTCTTTAATTCTACACAGTCAATATGTAAACGGATGGTTTTTCATACAATCAATAATTTAAATTACTCAATATTAATTTGTGAGCAAAAGTATCTACTAAAGTACATTTATTTAGACAATTCAAAGTACAGGTCGTAGGTTCAAATCCTACTCGAGGTAAACTTTTTATTTATGTATTTAATAAAATTAATAATAATTTTTAATTCAAATACTGTTTTACTTTATAATATGTAGTCGATTGCAGTATGTTCATACGCAAAGTACAAACTCAATAAAGTGGCGGAATACTTATACGGCCTGCTGATATAACTCTGCCACATTAGTGATGGGATATTTCGAAATTCCAGTTCACCCTATGTACAGAAGGCAGCGTCCGAATTTGTTTCAATTGAAATCAAACTAATTGATTTCTTGGATTATATCGATACGCTAAAATTATTTTTCACAACGAAGCGATTAGTATAAAATGATTAACGCTTTTTACCAAAAATTAATTATTTACATTACGGCTTAATTTGTTTCTATCGACAAAATACGTCGACTACAATGGTTATAACATTGGATAGTGGTAAATTGTTTTGTTTTAATTTATTATTAGCGGCTGTGGTCATTAGCCGCACCTAATTTTACATCTATAGCAACTTTATATCTTGTCTAGAGGTCCGTTGTCCTTTAAAAATATCAGTAAATCTTTATCAGATATTTTCTTTGTTACAAATTTTATGGTGATCAACATATTTCGGGCATTCCTTAAGAACGTGTCAACATTCAAAACTGTACCACACTCAACACACTCGGGTTGCAAATCACCAGTCATTAAGTAGACGTTGGTCAGCTTTGTGTGACCCGATCTAAATCTACATAGCACCAACTGCTCTTGTCGTAGATGGCTCTTAGTATAGCTCGAGTGTCCAACGAGAGGTTGAAATGTTCGCATGTTAGCATACGCTTCGCAGAAGAAGATAGAGACTTCGCTAGAAAGTGTAAGTTTCTTTACGAAATCACCATGCTTAACAGCACATCCTGTCGCATTCTGGGTCTTGGACCCGTCGGTAAACATTAACTGATACCCGATGAATCTATTGAGAATTTCAATGAAAAGCATCTTTATTGTTTCCGGTGAAGAGTCTTTACTTATTTGTAATAGATCTATATTAACCTGTAGAATATTAGGCAACCAGGGTTCAAATTTGCGGTAACACGGTAAACATATTTCCTTCTCAGGTATGTTTAGTTCCTTCACTATAACTGATGACCTAAACGACGAGGATCTATGACGTGTTGGTTCCATCCTATATTTATGTTTTTTTGCATCTATGCACGTTGAGTCTATATAACGCAATGATCTTTTTACGACAAATCCGGACATAATATTATTTGCCACTTATAGACAGTGCAAAAAAATATTAAGTAGAACATTAAGCTGCTAATTAACAATACTAAATTTATAAAAATATACAACAACAACAATAATAAATAATAACAGTACAGACAAGGTAATCGAAAATATTTGTCGTCTGAGGTAATTGTTCAAAATGTTCTCCATTAACTCTAACCCACATATTTATTCTTTTAAAGACTGCTTTGGTTGTAGCTCTTTGAATTTCTTGCGCCTCTAAGCTTGCAAATGCTTCGTGAATCCTGATTATCAAATCTTCTTTATTGTTAACTTTACGTGTATAAACTTTAATTTTTATTCTACCCTAAACATAAACGTCTAAAGGCGTTAAGTCTGGCGATCTGTTAGGATACTCACAAGGACCCAATCGCCTTATCCATCTTAAAACATACGGTATAGTTAAATTAGTAACTTCTCCAGTGCAGTGGCATGGCGCTCCATCAAGTTGATAATAGCATAGTCTGTACTGATTAAGTGGTAAATTGTCCAAAAACTCCGACACTATAGTTCTTAAAATGTTTAAATAATTTTGTCCATTTAGGTTTTCATTGTAAATGAAGTAAGAGTATTTATCGTTCATTAAGAAACATAACACATTAACGTTGAACGCATATTGGGAAGACCTCGTATGCAGTTCATAGGGATTTTTATTGGACCAAAAGTGTAAATTTTGTTCGGTTAAAAATTCCATCGCTCCAAATAATTTTTTTTAGAAAATCTCTGTTTTCTTGACAATGGATTAACATCCTTTCGCAAAATAAATGCGTAGTTTATGAATTGCATTTCTTGCACGGCAACAAATTTAAAGTTTCGCATTGAATGCTTTTTTAATATTTTTTGAATGGAACTATACGTAACGCTTAATTCCGCCGCGGCAGATCGGATTGAACGTCTAGGGTGTGCATGAAAATATCCCAAAATATTTACTTCGGTATCTTCATTGAGTGTTATAGGACTGTGTAATATTCTCTCCGCTTTTCCGGTTCCAAATTTATAAAAATTCTTCAAAATTCTTCTAAATTTATTATTATTAATTTGCGGCAATTGAGGATACTTTTCATTAAATGTTCTGCAAGTTCTCCTAAGTATTTTGCTGCACTGCCCATACATGGCAAATACATTTATTATGTCAGAATTTGAATAATTATTTGCCATATTCCCAAAACTAACTTAATGAACAACAATTTACTATCGTGGTTTATAATAACATATTATAGGTGATTAATAGTGAATTGACAGATGTGGCTTAATATTTTTGTCATTTGTTCAAAGTACATCTGGTTTGGTGACCATAGCCATCTACTTTATTTGTTTTAATATTTTAATATCAAAAATTCAACAAAATTTCTAATTACCTAGAAAACGCTTAACTTTAAGTATAGGGAACCTAAACACAAATTGAAAGAAAATTAAAATCTACATCGACTGCATTAATAACATACAGGGTGTTCTATTTAAAAATATTGACTTATTTACGTTTAAAGTTTTATAAGATGGAGGCATGTTTACATAACGTGCATAAAAATTAATAATTAATCGTACTGTCTTGTATAGCAAAGTTTACGGTATTGGGTATCCGGAATTTTCCCAGGATTGTTCGTCCCTGAACGGTTCCTCCAACGGACTGTTCGTCCTTAAGACGGTTCGTCCTGATGACGGTTCGTCCAAATAAATAAATTTTATGGTCATTTCTGACAAAATGTTTGAATAAAAAACAAATTCAATATAAAAATATTTCAAATGTATTATCCATGCAATGAATGTACAATTTCCCTTAGATAAAGTAATACTTCGGAATTGCTATAGTCGGCTACTACTCGACGGTAGGTTTGGTAAAGTTAGGTATATTTCAAAATGTGTTTAAGTTAGGTTTAAGTAAAAAGTATTTTAATAAAATACTTTTACTAAAAAAATACATTTCATTTCACTGGACGAACCGTCCGCTGGATGAACCGTCCGCTGGACGAACCATCCGCTGGACGAATAGTCCGGGGACGAACAGTCCTGGACGAACCGTCCTTAGACGAAACGTCCTAGAATAAAGTTTACTTATTATCTATACAAAATTTCAAATATAATTTTAACAAATACCAAAGATATTTGGATTTTAATATGAAGAGGTTACTGTCAAATTTTTTATTAAATAATTTATATCCTTAAAAATATAAATTGTAGGTATATACTTTGAACAAATTAAACGTAAAATTTTATATACAATCTAAAAAAAAAATAAAAAATGTATTATTTTATTTAAAATAAGGAATATAGCGTCTACTTGTAGTACTTTTTTTTCTCCGTAACTTCTAATACACGGTAAAAAAACAGTGTGATATATATATATATATATATATATATATCACATATATATATATATATATATATATATATATATATATATATATATATATATATATATATATATATATGGTCCTGCGCTCTTTGCTAACCCTCGCGCTCTATATACATCAAGCTGTTTAGCTATGGTAATGTGAGAAGAAGAGCAATGTACCCCAAGACAAACGACAATTTTGATACAAAGAGATTCAGAATATTCTGGTACCAACGCCTGCTAAACTTTACTTATATGCAATGACGTACTTGAAAACTAGAATTTCCAAGACAAGTTAAATACGTAAGCAATTGTTTTAAGAGTAGCAAATAACTTCAGTTGAATAATTGTAGGGCTTTTGAAAGAATATTCAACAAGAATTGCTTCTGTACTAGCAAACTATGAAAAACCAATGGTGAAAGAGAATCTTGAAAAGGAAGAGAAATTTTATAATGAATATGGGCCATGAAAAAAAAACCATAGTATGATGGATGATTTTGAACTGATGAAAGAAAAAAAATTAGTATTTGGTACAACTTCTAAAATAGTGGAAGTTCTGGATAAACGTGTAACAAACAACTCCTGCAGAATGAGACCACGATTGGTTGTGGCTCTGGAAAACAATTTTCAAAAAAATACTAACATTACAGTATAGCTAAGCTATATTTCCAGACGTGAGGGATTGTGTAGAGGGACAAAAGTGACCCTACGAGGAAGACGGTCTAAACTTGATATAAAGTGCAGAAAAGCGCACTAAACTAAAATATATATTTCTGAAAATATCGTCCACCAAAATGGCCCTACAAGGAAGACACGAGCCAACGGCGAACTTGATAAAGAGCGCAGAAAAGCGCACTACAGTTCAATATTTCTGAAAATGTCGTCCAAATGTTATCAAACAAGTCGATAGAAATAATTAAACGAACTTTTGGAAAGTATTTTTAACTTTGCTTAAATTCCGCGTACATTTTACTCTACATGTAGTAGAGGTTAAGATGCTATATTTCATTGACAGTTTGAAAGACTTTCATTAATTAATCAATTTGGCACTAAACACCATTAAATAAACGGGTAAACTAAATGTTCGTAACGAATGAGCCTTAGCGTCAAATAAATAAATATTAATTAAACACGAGTCTAATCATAACGATGCATCTACCGCATCGTCTTCCATTCCAGGCCTGCATTTTACACCAATTATTATTAGTTAGTTGTAATCTTGGTTGTAGGTTTTGAGTTTTTATTAATCTGCGTTATATTGCAAATGTACGATTATGGAATACGGTCAAAAAGAGAATGATTGTACATCGAGTCGTTTTTCCAACACCTTTTTATACAAACAAATTGCAGAATACCCATTACAAAAGTAGCCCTCAAAAAATACATGTTATAATATTAGATATTTTTATTACCCCAGCCATCGTACTCTATATAGCCGTAGACCTGTCAAATTATCCACTTTGGCAGAGAAAAATAAATTATTGGCTTCAATTATGAAAGCTATAATTTTTACACTTACCAATAAACATCTCCATTTGCTCATTATTCATATCTCGCCATCGGGAGAGACCAGAAGATCGTTTTGATGCGAGCAGTTGAGATGCATACCTATTGGTTTCCAAAATCATCATGTCTAAGAGTTCTTTATTGATTATTGCTTTGTAAACATTTACTCAATATTGTCACATTTATATTCACTTTCCTTCTGTAAACCTGATTTGCCACAAAACTATAGTTTTGCTATATATATATATATATATATATATATATATATATATATATATATATATATAACGTCCTTAAGCCATATACGCTTAAAATCTCCATGATCAGAACACTGACGAACAACAACGAACCAAGTATGACTCATTGGACTATAATCATATAATTCTTTTATGTAAGAGTCCCATTTGCCAAATATTGGGCCTTAGTGTTTTATATAGAGGACTGCTGCGCGTTTATCATCACTAATCATATGGACAGTTAACGTGTTAAAGCGTCATATATGACTGTTTCTTGCAAGAGAATGGGTGCATTTGATTTCCTATTACATCTATCAATACAAACTCAGCTAGATTGGTTTTAAATAGTTTACGAGAGAGAGAGCTTTTATAACAAATTTAACAATTCCATTTATATGCCAAACAACCTTTATGTTTAATAATAATTTGTCTGTAATAAAACAAGCACTATTTCTCAATATAGATATATCCTATAAGATATTAAATATTGTAATTAAATGCCCATTTTTAATAATAGCTTGAAAAATCTGACTATACATTTACCAGAAATTGCTTAATTAATGAAAGTGTAACTATCCAAATCCCACTTGAAACATGGCCTTTTCAGTTTAAATACGGTTCATTCCGGAAGATGTTTGTTAAACTTTAGTTTCCTACAATACCTTGAAGAGCGTTAACTATACACGCCTTATTGATTCGGTGTGTTAAAATTTATGAGCTTTCTAAGTCGGGGTTTTAACTCTTGTACTGTTACACAGCAATACCGCCTTTTTATTCAGATTGGCATTAAAAAAAGTTTTAACATAGAAACAGGTATAAAAATGTGTATAACTTTTTATTCAAATTTAATTCTAAATAAGTGTTCCATAATGATGTGTAACTTTTGAAGTAACTTTTTTTAAGTTTCTTTATCTAAAACTAAATATATCACATTTAAAATTTAAAGTTGAAGGATGTCTATTTCTTTTTCAAGTACTTAATATTAATAACAATATTAATGTCTTTATAGCCCAGCAGTATCCTCAATTACAGCACAATTCATAAGAATAGTATAAAAAAGAAGTACTGGATATAAGCAATAATTCATAAAGGTAATAGTATACACAGAATAAACTGATAAACTATAATATACAAAACTGATAAATATAATAATACAAATTAAGTAGTACAGTAAACATCCGGCATCCTACGATCCGGCACGCTGGATAATCCGGCACGATTTTCGGGAAAAAATAAAAATTTATATTGATAGGGAAAAAAACAATAATACGCGTTCAAGTTAGTTTGGGGTCGGAAGTCGCGAGGGAAACCACTGTACCGGACAAAGCGTATTGGCATGCGGGGAGGCCACTGTAGCTTTGTTTGCATTTCGCGTTCAGTCTACGCCATTTCAATTACAGTAGTATGACGTTCAGATTGCTGTACAGTACAGATCAACGTCGAATATTGTGTTTTAGTGTTTTGTAGAGCTTGATTGTGGAGGGATTTTATATATAGTGACTGACAAGTGACATGGGTCCTAAAGTTAACGTAGTGTCTTCAAAAAGAAAACATCAGACTCTCACTTTGGCTCAAAAGCTGGAAATCGTGAAGCTTGAAAATGGCAAGTAGACACACATCATGAAAGAATTTAATGTAGGATCGTCTACAATTTAAGTCATTAAAGGAACAAGGACAGGTTGATACAGTTTTATAAAGAATCAGAAACTATGAAAAATCTAACTGAAAGGCAAACTTTAAAAAAACCCAAATTAGACCATCTAGATTCGGTGTTGTACACTTGGTTTGTAGCAAAGCGATCAGAGGGTAAACCCATAACTGGTCCTATGATTATTGAAAAAGCTAAGCAGTTTCAACAAGAATTGAACAGTGATGCCGATTGCAAATTTTCTGAAGGCTGGCTTAGGAGGTATAAGTCTCGTCACGACATCCGAAAATTAGATATTTCTGACGAGCTCAAATCTGCCGATGTTGTAGGTGGTGAAGAGTTCCAGGTTAGGTTCAAGTCTATTGTATCTGAAAATAAACTGACAGCTTGGCAAATATATAATGCAGATGAGACCGGCCTTTTGTGGAGTTGCTTACCAAATTCTACCCTTGCTGGTGGGGATGAGAAGAATGTTAAAGGTTTAAAAAAAATAAAGGTAGGCTAATTGTTCTGTGCTCCAATTCATCAGGTGATCACAAATTAGGAAAGTCAAAGCAGCCTAGGGGCTTGAAAGGTGTGAAAACATTGCCTGCGATTTATGGGACACATTCAAATGCATGGATGGATCAAAAGTTGTTTAAAAACTGGCTCTTCAAAGATTTTATGCCAGCCGTTAAAAACAATTTTGAAAAATTAAAACTGCCTGAAGACGTTATTCTATTTCTAGACAGTTGTACAGCTCAATCTGATGAGGCAGAATTAGTGTCTGGTAACATTTCAGTAGCCTATCCCAATATTCTTCGTGTGAGCTTTTTAGGTGTGTTATATCTCCACATACATTTGTCGCTGCTATTGTGTATTTAAAAGCACAAACTACTTTTCTATTGCATTGGTTTCCTAGAGCTATTTGGTTAGTGGAAAAGTATTGCGTGATAGCATGTTTTGTTGTAGTATTGTGTTTTTATTGTCAATGTGGCACTGTGCAGGTGTGACTCACTTTTATCGTCTGCTCCTTTCCAATGATTTAAGAGAACCTTTTAAATATGAATCAAAAACTACATGTATTTCTGAGTACTGGTCATACTTCTTTAATATTCTGTTACAAAACTGCTTTGCTAAGTCCAAGGCAGAGTCAACGTTTTTCATCGACAACATTGTTCAATAACACTAAAACTTTGACTACTCACACACAAGTCGACCACTGGTTGCGGTATCGAGTTTTTAACGACATCTTCGAGACAGTGCAACCGGTTGCTTTTTCCCTGTCCGTGGATAATAGAACCATCTGGATAAAGCAAAGATCTTGGCACTGGACTTAGTTCGTAATTTCCTACTGCATCTTTTAGATCTAAGTCCGTGCGACTTCTGCAAATAAGAATACATTCGGAGAATAAATTTATATCTTGTTTGAGTTCAAATATCCCTATTTAAGTACTTACTGAAATTTTTTCGACATGGACCTATTTAACTTTAAATCCGATGATTTTACTGGGTCCCAGGAACTAATGCATTTGGACCTAATCCTGCTATCAAAGAAATCTTCTTCCATTTTTTTACCTATTTTTGACATGGAACACATATCCTCACAGACATTTTCTTTTGCGATGCGTTCTGTAACCAAATTAATTAAATTATTATCTTCTATGTATTCAACAACAAAGGAAAATGTAGGATTTGATTCCATGTCATGTGTATTGAACGCCTTCATTTTTTTTTTGTGAATCTCAGTTTCCTTTAACAGATCAAGAAAATTACGAGCGGATTCACGAATACCAGCAGGTTCCACGGGATCTCCCCAAATTGTTGCTAAATTTTCTGCTCAAGTCTTTAAAACAGTTTCAAGTTCCGAATTTGTTTTAATAAATTCGTCGAAGTACAGAGAAAAAATACCATGCATATTGTAAGAATACTGCTAAAAACTGATGTCGAAATTATCCTTTGTAGGCAAAATTGAGCACAGGTCGCATGGTGGTGTAGTTTAAATGGGTACAAGACATCAATGGGTAAAATTGTTGTAAAAAGTCAAGTGGTGTGTCGTTTTTAGTGTTATTGCTAAATTTTCTGCTCAAGTCTTTAAAACAGTTTCAAGTTCCGAATTTGTTTTAATAAATTCGCCGAAGTACAGAGGAAAAATACTACAAGTGTCGTAACATGAGCTTCTGAATCTGCGCACTGGTTTCCCTACTAAGATTTTAGATGCTTGTTCACTGTAGATTCCACTTTCGACCCATAACTCGGAAATTCCAGAAAGATCAATGAAGGAACCTATTACCCTGAGCATAGTCATTATAATATGAAGATCTCCAGACAGTAGTAATACGTTCTCTAGTTTCATTTCGAGCACTAACTGTTGAAGAAGTTTGTAAAGGCCTAGATGTACTGTTCGCTCTCCCGGTGCATTTAGTTTTTGTCTAACATTGCTAAACATATTTGAAAATGTAAGCTTAACTGCCCACTCTGTAGCAAAAGTATTTAGTATTGGAATAGTGCAATAGTAGTTTCATCCAAAATTCCTGGAGACACTGTAGGAAAATTTTTGTAGCAAGAAGCCAACAACAGTTCTTTTGCACATCTACTATAAAGCCTTTTTCACTAGCTGGTGAAAAATCACCAACATTGACTAGCAGAGCAGGCTTTACATTTTTTTTCATAAAACATTCTTCTAAAGAATACACTAACGACGGTATGGTTATATCGCGCAGGGTATCCTTATTTTTAATTTCCAGGTTTTTCATTTTATAATCATTATCTTTTAAGTTCTTTTCCCATCCAGGGTGTCTTCATGAAACTCAAGAGTATCGGCTGCAAAGTGTACAAACTTCTGCATTTGAAGTTCTGGAGGAATATATATTCCACTATTTTCATCGATGCCCTTTAATATAATTTTAGCCATATTTGTTTCCGTACGAACTACCTTGCTGTAATCAACTGATAAGCCTATGTTAGAAAGAATGCCAATAGCAGCCTTACTACGTGCTTTCTTGTGGACTGCGAGACCTAAACCCATTTGCAGAGGTAATTCACGACTTCTGGGTATCTGAGTTACGGAGTGGTATACTGTCTGCTTATTACTTAAACAATCAAACATCAAGATTCGTGAAAGCTTTGATATACTTTTGTCTATTTCAGTTTTTCTTTCCCCATTTACATTTATTTTGCCTAAGACACCAAAAAAAAAAAAACAGAAACAGAATAAGTCGTTCAGGTTCAACAAAATTTTGTTCATCGGCGATATTAGAAAGAGTCCACTTAGGTGCTGACAAAAAAATGGCCTCTCTTAAAATACTGGCTGCTTTCAGCAATATGTTCCAGTTGTCTAATTGATCTTCACTTTCTTGCAGACTTGTTTTTTCGTTTTGGCACAGAAAAAATTATATCCGAAACTTCTTCTTCAAGAAAAACCTTTAAAGTTCGGCGAGATATAATTCTCGAATTTTCAACGTCTACTCCATTAGCCTAAGCCATAGAGGCAATATTGCCTTCCTTGAGAAACAACACTGATCACTACTAACAGTCTTTCTTTTTACACCGAGCAAGATTTTAATCGCTTCCATTTTAACGACTGCTCTTGGTCACCTGAAAATAAAAAAATTAAGTTAATTGCGCGAAAAAGACGGAAGGCATTGCTTTTTATGATGAGAGTCTCACTCAGGGTCTAATGCCACCCCTGGTTTAAACTCCATAAAAAACAATGCTTTTTATTAACTGGAGCATTTTAAGTTTGAGCGTAAGTTAATATTTTCTGGATTTTAGTTTCTAACTGCTCTAAAAGAGCATTTTATCAGGCCAAACTACGGCTAAAAATTGGATACTTCTTTCTGGCGCCTTTCGCTTGAGCTCATTGGAATCAATTTCCATTGGAAAATGGCTTTATTTAAATAAACGGACGACCTACATTTTTATGCAAATATCGCCTTGTTCCTATGGAAACTCCAAATATTGTAATATTTAGGGGGTGGTTTCAGCCCCTTAAAATTCGAGTTCTTATCGAACCTCTACACCCAACAACATTTTTTCGAGAAACCAAAGGTTTTTTAAATAAAAAATATTGTAATACTGAAGGGGTGGTTTCAGCCCCCTTAAAATTCGAGTTTTGAAAAATCCTTTTTTGGCGAGCCTCTACATTATAAAGCCAAACTGCCCTCCAATTTCCATATATGTAGGTCCAAATTCCATACATACCATCCATAAATCTAGATTATTTTCAAAGTTTACAATTACGGTATCTGACACCGATTTTGACTTGCATGCTATAAAAATTCATGTTAACTGTGGAAGGTTAATAGTTCTAAAACTTTAATTTAATTCCATAGACGATTTTTATCGTTTGTATCAAATACCTTTTTTCTCCAGTAGTCGCAATTTGTGCCTGACTTTTACTGAAATATTTAGTATTAAGCTTTTGCATAAGAATACGGTGTTTGTTGCTAATTTAAATCAAATGATGCTAATAATTAAATTCTGGCGCATGGGATACTACTTAATAAGGGCGTAACTTGGGTTCAACGTTTGGGGGTCTGTATCTGCTTTATGCAATAAAATGTAAACTAGAATCCGAAAAACTAATGAGCTCAATGGTTTGATCTATTATATTGTTTGTCACATTGTTCATTTAGTTTAGTATATAAACCATAACTCGTACAAAATATTTTATTAAATTAATGGAACTTATAATACAATTTTTAATTTGACTTTTTTACTTCTTAAAAACTTTATATACTACATATCTTAATCTTTGACTTTGATTTCTGAAATAATAAATAAAAAACTAATTTGAAATTTAACAATGTCGAGGAAAAAGCTTTAAGAACCGTATTTTACTCACTTGGATATGAATGTTGAATTGCATATAAGAAGTAAAACCCAGAAATGTTTTCTTATTGAATATCCAGTCTTCTACCTCAGCTGGTTGTCTCGGAATCAAATTCGTCAACTATTTTGAAATTTCTACGGCATATGTTTCATCAAAAAATTTTTCTTTTAATAGTGTATATAGTATATTGATTTATTAAATTATTAGTTGTCGTCAAATTTATAGTAATCATACAGAACTAAAAATAATAATGCACTTACCTTGTTATTTGATATCGCCGGCGACTTTTTGTGTTAGGGGGCCCCCGTTCATAGACCATTGACATAACGACTGTCCCATACAAACGCAAAACTAATTCTCCTCGTTAACCGCGATAACTTTGCACCTGTATGATTTTCGGGGATTTTACGTCGAAATAAAATTTTGTATGTAGGCTTGCATAGACATTTTCCGCCCACCAAAACGGAAAGCTTTAAACCTAAAATATGAATCAAATTACGTTTTCTAAATGAGGCAAAATAAAACTAAATTAATTAAGCAATATAGACTGAAAATACCCCAATTTAATATTAATAACAAAAAAATGAAAATTAATTCTCTGAAAGAACGTAATAATTTTGGAAGTACCTTAAAGTTTACTCTAAATCTTGGTATGGCAGTGGACATAGCTTAACAATCCGTTCTCTGTTTAAAGAGTAACAACTCTAGCATGCCCATCACGACCGATATGTATATATCTACAATTCGTCAAGAGCCCATTGTAAAGGGCTTAATCAAAACTAAAGTATTTAATTTAATTTCCGATGACGAGTCGTTCCATTTTGATCTTTGCTGTAGCTCGTGGAGATATTCGTTTGTCCAGCGATTCCAAGAATCTCCATTGAGTCGCTGAATTAGTTGCCAACGCGATAAAGAGTTTAATTTTAGATAGGACAAATCGGTATCAGTAGCTGAATTTAGTTGCTCCAGAGTTAGAAAATGACCTGGAGTCAAGGGCGAGACATCGTTGAGATCGGAGCTCAGCGGACTCAGCGGCCGAGAGTTTAGCAAAGGTTCGATCTGCGATAACAAAGTGAGACGTTCTTCATACGTTAAGGTTTATTCTCTTACGACTCGAATAAAATGAGTTTTAATAGATTCTATGCCTGCTTCCGCTAGTCCATTAAAATGAGGAAAGGCAGGTGCACTAGTGTGCCAAGTGATGTCTAATATGTGAGCCGATTGCTTAGCCAGTTTACTGAGTGGGTTTTTAGCGCCAATAAAATTTGTCCCACAATCACTATAAATGTTTGTATATTTCCTTAGTCGCGTGATGAAACGAGGAAACGCTGCGAGGAACGCGCCAGATATCAGGTATGGCACTACTTCATTGTGTATAGCTGTGGTAGTACAACAAACAAAAATACAAATGTAGGGCTTTAAAACTTTAGCACCACAATACCTGGCCATGGCGATATGTACGGGACCAACATAATCTACTACATTTCAATTGACTAATCCGGAAAGACGACAAATCGCACATGTATGGCTTATAGAATTTGGGATTGGCTCGAAAACAACGAAGACATTTAGATGCGACCTTCTCGACAGCTCTACGACTAGAAAAAATTCAGAACTGTTGTTTAAAAAGACAATGAACTGCGTTCAGACGAGGGTGCAAATGTTGCTTGTGAGCACGTTCTATTATCAAATAAGTAAATCGATTATCTCGTGGTAATAACAGGGAATGTTTAGCATCCATCGAAAGGTTTGAGTATCTAAGACGACCGCCCACCCTGATAAGTCTTCTTTCATCTAGAAATAACGCCAATTTGCGAAAAGGTTTTGGCCAAAGTAAACTATTTTGAATTCTAGAAATAAGTTCAAAAAAGCGAATACTTTAAACTCTTTTCACTAAAGTTTTCTGATAAGGAACTAGTCAATTTCGACAAATCGGATTTGGCGTTGTGAATGAATCTAAGGATATAACCAAGAATGAGTTGAATTTTCCCAAAGGATGAAAATCAATCTAACAAGGTATCTAAGAAATTGTCAATGATATTTGTATTAAAAAAAAACAGTTTTCTGTTCCTGTATTACTCCAGAGCTTCTCAAATTCAGACAATGAAATTCAGAAAGTTTCCAACCAGAACAAGGCCGATTGATCCACAGAGGTGCTTTATACCACAAGGGATGTTCAATAGGTTTTTTAGGGGTTAGCCCTCGACTTCCACAATCTACAGGATTTTCAGCCGATATGATATGATGCCATCGAACATGTGGAATTTTTCCCTGACTGACGATTAGCAACAAAGGTTATCCACTTATGTGGTAAACTAGAAACCTAGGATAATACAACGTTGTGGTCTGAAACCGTCAGAACTTCGTCGATGGTTACTAAAGAGAAATAAGTGTCTATTGCGAATTTTATTCCGTCGGCCAGTAAAGTAGCACCTGCAGTTCGAGCCGTGGAATGGTGAGACTCTTAAGGGAGCTATTTTTCCTTTATTAAACCATCAAAACACACACCCCGCATGCACATCCTAATTTTGAAGCGTCACAAAACCCTAACATTTGGCACCTCTGCATTTTTTGTGCAAGGTAATGCAATTTGCGAGAGATAAGAAAGCTCGACTTTAAACTGAGACCAAACTTCAATGATTTGTTGCGAAGGAGTGTCATCCCAAACGATGTCCGAAACCCAAAGACGTTGCATAATGTGCTTGGCTAAGAATGAAACAGGGGTGATAAAACCTAGAGTGTCGAGAATCCTTGCAATGTCAGATAAAATATTTCGTTTGGTGCAAGACTTTTCCGAAGGAGTGCATGCATACGAAAATGTGTCAGAACAAGGATTGTAAAGTAGGCCTACAACCTAAATGACTATTGAATCTCCCTTATCCAGTGAAATTGGGATTTGATGATCGGATAATTCCGAAGTAATTCTGGGTAATCGCTTGCCCACTTTCGCAGTTCAAATTTGCCAGATTTTAGCAAATCAATTAGATAATGCTGCAAAGACAACTCAGAACTTAAATTGGTACTTCCCATGCAGATATCATCCATAAAGGTGTTGTTAAGAAGAACTTGTGCCGCTTCTGGTTAATTTTTAATCTCAAGAATTGCTAATTCCCTTGTGGTTCTAAGGGCTAAGTGTGGACTTGAAGTTACGCCAAAGGGTACTGTATTTAGATGATATTACTGAGGAGGTTCGTTGGGATTGAATCGCAAAAGTAATCTGGTAATCTCTATGGGCATGGTTTATTAAAATTTGTGGATACATTTGCTTAATATCTGCCAAAAAAAAAAACTATTGGATAAACTTGAAATTTTAACAATATTCAGTTTAGATCCGGGAAGTAAGGTATCGTTAAAACTTAATGTTTCGAACCATTTTCCGAAGCATTGAAAACAACTCTTATTTTTGAAGTGGTTTATCCGACTTCAAAACGCCATGGTGTGGTAGATAACAAAGACCTTTCTGATTTCCTTCATTATTTTTTATTAAGCTCATGTGACCGTTTTCTAGGCAATCCTTCATAAACAGGAGTCGAAGTTCAAAATTTTTGATTATAACGATACAAAGCATTGACAAACTAAGGAAAATGTGTTCTCCAAATCAGGCTCTCCATGTTTAAATGGTAATGATACAATAAAGCGTTCATCATTGTTGCGTGATGTGTTGTCGATATATTTGTTCGCACCTTTCCTCGTCAGGTGATAGGGGGGTTTTACAGGGAATAGTCTCAATCTGCTAATGTAATTGCATTTTTGATATGTATTTGGTCCTTCCTGCCTTGTATGTATAAACTTGGGCTTTGATGTGCTGTGTAAAAAACGTTATAATAACTAAAAGGTTATTAGTAAGTATTTGTAAGAGATGCGGTTTTCAGCCACAACATTTTTAATTGTTTGGTGACTTATTTGTCATCTTTGAGGGATTAGTTTTGTTATTATTCAATTTTACTTCTACTACTTATTTTATGTTATTAAATTATTTAACCTCAGCGGTAGACATCTGGCTAGTATGCAACTTTGTTAATTATATTTTATAGTTTTATTTCCGTTTGAGCGAATAGAAACGTAGTTATGGTTTAGTGAGGGCTCTTCCTAGAACCACTGTTCAAGAATTTTTTGTGTTTTTTTTCTAGCCTCCCGGTTTAACGTTGGATGTCTGACAGTAGTGGTATACTTTGTTTTGCTTAAATTTTTTTTTGTTCCGTATTGATCTTTGGTTAAGCACTGAAGGAAGGTAAATGGTTTACTATTGTAACGGTTTGTTTTTTTTTAATGTTTTGCTATAAGTTTATTCGACGTATTATCTTATGTGGGGTTTATGTCTATTAGAAGTTATTTATTCTTTTGAACAGTGTATTTTGCTTTACCTTTACCGTTAAATTTAAATGTATAAGTACATTTACAAGTCTTGGTTTAGGGGTATTAAGAAGTGTTTTTGTTCATTTGGGGGTTGGGCTTCGATAGCCAATAAAGAATTGTGTTAGATCACCCGTATTTAAGTTTTTTTTTCATATTAGGATTCAAATCCTAAACTAACCTGTCCTCTTCCTGGTCAGCGCTTGCCTTCATTTTAAATGTGCCTGTAGTCTTTAGTGTGCCTTGGTCCTTTTTTTGGTTTTAGGGCTATACAAGTACAAACCAAGTGGTGTCCTTTTTAAAACAATTATGTATTTTTACGTCAACCACACGCCCACTCATCCAAGTGCTTTCCCAAAATGACTGAGCTTCCGGTTATCTTATTAGAGGTTATGGCACACTGCCTAGGTTTGGGCATGAGCACCTTTGTGCATGTAACAAAGGTTCGATTCCCGTTACCGTCTACCTTGTATGAGGTTTTTTCAGGGGGTTTTCCTCATGCACATGTAGCGGCATGGTCACTGCATATACGCACACCATGTGAGGCTACTTAGGCGTATGCTGGGGTAGTACTTTTCCCCCTCAGATCCCTAACTCCATTCCTTCCGATCCTATCCTGATCGTAGCCATCCTTAATCCCACAATACATATACACGTAATGTATGTATGTATGCCGGGAATCCATGATTGTGGCTGAAGGAACTTGGAAAGCTCAAACAGCCCGTCCTACACCTTGGGGAGAAAATGAAATAGGTGATGCTTCTTTTCTTTTCTTACTGATCCATATTTGAAGAAATTACGGAACTTTGTGACTTTAGAAGAACACAGTTTATGAATGTCACTGCTTTAGTGATTCTTAAATCGCTCTGCTGCTTTCTTCCAGTTGCTATACCCCCCTTTGTAAAAGCGATACGTTTCTAATAACGCTTGACAAAAGAAACAGTCATTAAAACACTACATTCTAGCTTTGTTCCTTTACTCACAGAATATTCGTTTAATTTATTTACCTAAGAACCCGAGCCCTAAGAATAATACAAAGAGTAATAGACTAGCTTCATAAACCTGAGGATATTAGAAACGACGTGATACGCGAGAAGCGTATTCCTGAAACTACAATTTCTAATTTCAGTGCGCATGAAGTCGTAATGCTTGTCCAATAAACTTCGTAATCTTTGTCTAATAAAAAAAATAGAAAACTACATTTCTAATGTCCCATTAGAGCCCTGTACCGATCCCAGGTTATTTTTGACCTTTCACAAGTCTTACGTCTACGGGGTCTGATGAAGGGGAGGTGACGGACAGGAGTACGTTTTTGTTGTACACTAACGATTTAATCAATAATTTCCAGTTACGCTCCATTTATCAATTTGCTGACGATACTTCCTGTATTGTCTCTGCACCTAACTTTCAAGAACTATCTTTAGTAGCTTTAAGTGTCGTTTCTAAGATGCTAACTTGGTGTAAAAATAATTTATTAAAATTAAACAAAGCTAAAACGGATTTAATCGTATTTAGCAATAGATTATACGAATCTATTTACGTACGTCTAGGAAAGCAAACCATACCACAACAAAATCAAATACAATTTTTTGGTGTAACTTGAGAGCATATGTAAACTGAAATTGTCCCACTATTGCCTTAAGTTGCGTAAAAAGCTGAGTTCACTTAGTTTTATTAACCACCTAATTTCAGAAATATCTATTGGCACAATCAAATTGTTTTATTTCTATAAAGTACAAGCTATCCCAGTTTACGGTATCATGTTTTGGGGAACCAGTTCTCGCTTAAAAGATGTTTTCGTAACACAAAAGCAAATAATTAATTGTATTGCGGGTATATCGCTTTTAACATCAGTTAAAATATATTTCTTAGAACTTAACATAATGACTTTGCAATGTTTACATATATACCCTCTTGCTATGTTTGTAAAAAGGAATTTTAATTTATTTAGTAAAAATCCATGTAATTGCCTACTCTACTCTCTATATTACGCCCACTTAATCTACTTTGCTTTAAACCCTCGGAGTAACTTAAGAGCTTAAACACGCAGCTTAAATATGCTACAGTACGTAAAAGTTGACGGGATTTGCAGAGGCGTTCCTAATATGCAGACAATCTGGTAGTACTTCAAACATTTTATATTATCTTATACTTTCATTCATTGTAAAGAAATTATAGAATTGTGTCAAACGTTTGTGATTGCGTTATAGTAAGTAATTTAGCCAGAGTGCCTTTCTAATCGAAAGAAATATTTTTTACCAAAACCACTAATAAGATCATAAGCTTAAAATCACATACTAAAAACTAAAGTAACTTATACTCCTACGTAATTGACATTTACAGAAACGAAAGAAACTTTGAACGAAGCAAATATAGAATTGTTAGTGTTTTGTTACAGTTAAATAGCATGTATATGTATAATTACCACTAGTATTTAAAATACTACTTTATCTGGTGAATAATAATTTCCAGCACAGAAAGTTCAGTCGCCGAGAGTATCCATAATAGCATCAAAGCAAGATTTAGTCGTTATGGTTTACTTTGTAGAAGTAGTTGTGAAGAAAGACAAAAGTATGTCCAGAGTGTAAGCGCCCGTCTCTTTGCGCACGTTCTCATTACTTGGGCTCTTCCATGTACACCAGCGATGTTATAAATGATTGAGTAAGGTCACAACCGCGCTACTGTCACGGATGTTTCCCGAACACTAACTCCCCCACGCCGTTTGACCACCGACACCCACCTACGTTTACGCCCTCACCGTATCACCCTCTGCATGTAGTCGTTTCCAATCCAATTATTCCAGGATTTCAACCAAAGAAATACACTCCTACATTTGTAGACGTTCACACACCTCCGCACACATGCATACAGCACAAAAACACACCGCCTCTACTCCTAAACCCCTTCTGTCACTTACACCAAGTTTCTTCGCTCACCCCAATCTTCCAGGTATCGCATTCTCAATATCCTGAAAGTTACTAGCATCCAACAAACCCTTTTCAAGTCCTTCAAATTCTGGAACCTTTCGTGGACGAGCTTGATGTTCAACCACAACACCTGTCTCCTTTATCAATTTCCTCTCCGAATGGTACGTAGCTTAAACTGCAGAACCATTGCGGTGATTCTACCGCCTACCCTCGCGCAACTTTCCGGTCCTCGCCCAAATACCGCCACACCCAGCCCTTCGTCCTTTTGTTATGTAATCCGTCACGTTAATAGGATATCCTCTTCCAAATCTTTCCAGACTAGCGAGCCATGATCAATGGTATCATTGATTCGACATCCAGTTTGCCACGTGTCTAACCACCACGCTACACAAAATAGGAGGAATGAGTGAGCTCGGCCAAAACTCAATCGCATGGTCGGAAGACCGCAGAGCACTCGGATTGCATGGTTGTTTTGGAGGATCGATGCTATAGTTGGAATGAGAATTTGGTTAGAGAGGAAAGAATCGAAATGGACGCCACAAGCTTTAAAGAGAAAAAAAAAGGAAAAGAAAAAGGTACTTATTTCTTGGAAGAGGGAGAGCCTGTAAACCTTGAAACAGGTAGTAAGTAAGAGGAATAATAAGTAAGTGAACAATTCCCTCGACGAACGTAAATTTATTTACTTTCAGGAATTCCCATAATTCACACAAAAAGAAATATAATAAGATATAAATTAAAATAAGTTTACGAAGGCAAGTCGTGAACTTGCATTTATAAATTTATAAAAAAAATTAATGTGAGTTAAATTAAGATAAGTATACGAGGGCAAGTCGTGAGCTTGTCTTTACGCCCACAGTAATTTATAGTTTAGAACACCAACGTAAACAATACCCCTTCCGGCAGCAAGAGCTTACGTAGCTTAGCCCGAAAAGGCCAATTTAATAAACTTATTAAATCAGTTACTTATAAGAAAGAAATAATTAAATAATTCAGCTTGCCTTTCGTTTAACAAAACTGAAAACAAACCCCTATTCGATTAAATTACATAAACACAATTGAAAAAACTTGTTCAGCCCCAATTTTATTTCAAGAAACAAAGAAATTAGTAATTAAGCAATTTAAAATTAGAAACAGAAATTGGTCCGAACAACCTTATCCATATTCGAGTAAAGAAAAGAATATTATATATTTGAGCTACCAAGAATTGAAACATTTCAGATTCAGTATTACATCTGGTATAAACATAAAAGTTGCAACACTGCTACTGCGCACAACCAAATAACTAGTAGTACAAAAGCAATTATTCAAAATTGTAGGTTATACATGAGCCCGCTAAGGGCGTGACACATAAAACTAATATTAACAAAAATTATTAAAAATGTTGATCGTTAAGTGTGCGTTAAAATCTTAAAGAATGATTTAATTAACATGTAGCAGATCTACATGAGAGAAATTGTGTTGAAAATTAGCTGAAATCAGGTATCAACATATAACCAAACTTATACTACAGGTAACTATGTTTAACAAATACTTGTTGATATAATTAGTATACATATATTTAATTTCCTTGTAGGCAATCGTAACCTGCTGAGGGCAATTTAGATACGAGTCTTATTCAGAGGTAAAAATGTTTGCTAACAGAACTAAGGTAGAGTACTTCTTTTTGTTGTAGAAATCAATTTATTTATACATGAAAAAAAAAGGAAAGAGCTGACCTGTGTTTGCGAATGCTTATGCGCTTTTCAAAGCAGCCGAGCAACGATCACGCAATCCCCAGTATGTGAACTACAGCTCGCAGTTTATCAGCAACACAATCCAAGCAATAATCCAACGAGATACAGAACGGATACTCTTGTTACATCAATCAAGACAACCAAATGTAAACATGAACTTGGATGTAATCATAACGGTAGAGTTATATGGACACTTGAATAGATGGAAACTTAAATATATAGAAACGTAGATTTATAGAACCCAAGTTAGTTGCTAAAACGAAAGTAAAGAATGAAAATGATGTTTATTCAATGATAAGGTGTTACCTCTAAGATCGAATACGAGCGATAGTTTAAATGTCTGAAACCATTTGTTACACTGATTTCTTTAAAGAAGTAATTTGAAATTATTTTGTGTGTGAAACCTGAAAGAGTTCTAATTATAATGAGGTTAACAAGATGTAATACGGCGTACCAGAATGTGTATGTGTACTGAAATATTTCTATTACATCCGCCTTAAATGGCGATCATATCGCTTTTATACAACAAGGCGATATTATATAGTGAACATTTTCCATAAAAATGATGCCTAGCATCTAGTAAATAAAAACAATAACATTTTCTAGAACCTTTCCACCTTTCTACAGCAATGGTGATTTTGAAAAGAAAAGCCAACGCGCTAGGAAACAATTTTACAACTTCCTTTGTTATCTCATTTCAATATTGTTGACAGATGTTTGTTTTCAAAAATAAAGCATGATAAGATCCAGTTTTGTAAAGGGTATCACCATCTAGTGGTGATTTAGCAAAGTGACAGGTACCTATAAAATGTAAGAATGTTGAAAATAACCAGAACCTACCTTCATCTCAGAGATGGCGCTATAGGTATCGATTGAAGTTAAATTTTATAAAAACGAGTGAACTCTTAAAATACAGAAGTAGATACGAGAGAGAAATAATTTTCGTATAATGTAGAAACGTACGTCATAAAAGAAAATAATACGTGCAGTAGAAATTAGCTACAGTACAGGAATAATTTGTATATCATTTAATCCATTATACTCATTAGTAAGATCGTAAATACAGAAATTTTAGATCATTTAGTACAGAAAATAGAAACTAGTAAGCTTAAAGCGTATTACTAAATATTTAAGTCACAGATACTTATTTAAGGTAGCTTTTAGAAACAGTAATCAGATAAAATGATGCAATCGATCCTATATCGATTTTTGCACGTTAAAGATCCCCCCCCGCAAGATGGAGACCTCGGTAGAGGAATCCCACAGACACAGGTAATACAGGAAAGAAAAAAATAGTAAAGGAAGAGCGAAAAGTTCGAGTATAAACTCAGGACAAAAACCCTAAAATCCAGTTAATCCCAACCCCGGTACCACGCCCAACTCCAAATATACATACAAGTAAAACCCCAGAAAACCCCTATATATTCACCCAAACCCAAAGCAATCAAAGAAAGAACCCAACCCAAAAGTAAGAATGGGTAGCAAGAGAGAAGAAAGCTACGCGCGGAGCGATAATCACGTATATACCACCAGACACAGTCACCAAGCACATCACTCAATCAACCCACGAAAGAACAACCTGACTCCAAACTCCCACGTGAGCTCTTCGGCATTCGGCCGGTACTAGGAAAAATAAAGAGAAAAAAAACAAAAATAAAAGGAGAGCACATCGTGAAGCGATAGTACTTCCAACAAAACAAACAAAAAAAAAACAGGAGAGAAAAAAAAGGTGTATTACTACAGTTAGGGACACAAAGCGGATAAGGATGAGGTGATTTGTGTAGGATGGTTGTCTTCGTCCCATTCACTCTAGCAAGCAAGTAATCATATGGTATATACGAACCCTACAGAAAACCAAAGAATAGTAGAAGAGGAAGAAAGAAATGAACCCAACCCACAGGAAAAGTATCCCATCCTCAACCGAACTTAAGGGTCGGCATCCTAAAAACCCAAACCCCAGAAGAAACCCCAGCCTAACTTACAAGAAAAGAAAGCCCACAATGTTGTCCCCTTTGCCGAAAAACGGAAATAAGGAGCCCCGTAAAGACCCCAACTCAACCCTATAACACTATGAACTAGCACATATGAAATGGCATAGGTGCTATTAAGAGATAGTAGGACAGAAAGAGGAAATCTCATTTGCGGCGAAAACTTTCCCCAGTGACTCTGATTCCCGGGTCCCGTGGTCGCCGAAACTAACACAGTGAAGGCGAATCCATCCCGTTCCTCTTAGGTCCATTCATACAAGCATTCAGCCAGTAAAGTGAAGTAGCCAGCTAGAGTAGATTTAGAGCAAAGACAGCAGATAGGAACGTAAAATAAAAAGGGCAAGTCTCCAAAGACCCCACTGTGGAAATTAGAAGGGAAGACTCCTGAAGAAATGCAGACAGGAGGAGAGAAGAGACCGGATGTAAGGTCACGGATGACAAAGAAAAGGAATGGTCTCCTTAGAAGTGGCCTCCCTGCTATGTCCAACCGTCCGCCTAAAATAGAGAGAGAAAGTAAGCAAAAGAGATCGCCGTCGTCAACCAGCAGAGCAAGAAAGAAACGTTTAAACGTGAAGTTTGTGTCGTTTGCGACGTCTAGGACAGCGAAGGGAAGTATCGGGAAGAGTATTGAGGTAGGATGTCGCTAATTGGATACCATGATCTGAGTCAGAGTCATCAGCCGGTATACGTGGCTTTAGATCCTTGACGTGATAAACCACTAAGGATTTTCCCAAGTGATCTTTAAATTCGTAAGTCCAAGAAGAGAGTACTTTGTTAATTAAGAAAGGACCAGTAAATTTAGGAGCAACTTTTGCGTTGAAATGACGAGCAGCATCAGACAGAACGTAGTTGCGTTTCCACACATTATCCCGTAGTTTAAACAGGCCTACGTCGCAGGTTATAGCGTAGATGTCGATTTTGATAGGCTTTAGCTAGTCGTTTATTAATATCTGAATGAATAGAGTTAAACTGGCGAGCCAGTTTATTTTCAGGATTTATATTACGATCTGGATCTAATAATGTGCAATCAGAAGAAGGTGGGGGACCTAAAAGTCACCAAATAAGATATGTTCTCGTCAGCCAATCACCTCACGTTTTGCAGAACGGATAGCACAACCGGTCTTAGCTAAAATGTCATCCCATTTACGTTGATTCTGTGTGGCGTAGGAAGATATTGGGGTTTTTAAAACTGTTATTTCTCTCAGCAGAATTCGCTCTAGGGTGGTATTTGGCGTTAAAGAGAATAGCGGTTCGATAGTCGGAGCATAATTTAGTAAATTCTTTACTGCGAAACTGCACACCATTATCGCTAATGATGTACTGTGGAGTACCGAACAAAATAAAGGTATTGTCATCCACGACTTGACACACGACAGAAGCGGTAGCAGGACGTAAGAGAAAGAAACAAGCAAATTTAGTAAAGCAGTCAGCCACAACTAACACAAAAACACTTCCTTTGGAGGATCTAGGAAGAGGACCGACGATATCCAGACATAAGATTTGCCAAGGTTTAGTAGGTTCGGCTCTTGGTGCTAGAAAACCAGGTGGAACAGACTGTTGGACTTTATGTGCGGAACAGACAGCACACTGCCGAATACAGCGAATGACATCTCCACGGAGTGCAGGCCAGTAACAATGCACAGCAATCCTAGCAACAGTTTTAGTAACTCCAAAGTGACCAGAAGATGTATGATCGTGGTTTTCCGAGATAATGAGTTTGCGCTGTTCTTTAGGAACGACTGTTTTCCAATTAGCCGAAGAAGATTCAGAAAAAGAAAATTTGGAACGTTTATAAGGTAAACCGTCCTTTACAAACCAAGAAGTAAATTTTCGAGGAAATTTAGAGATACGAGAAATTGTTTTCAGATACCATTTTTCTTGGACAGGTAAAGTAACTAGAGAAGTCGAAGTAGGATTAATATAGTCAATTTTTGGAACAGATCTCAATAGAGCTTCAGGTACAAGGCGCTCTTTGCCTTTTCGATGAATAATAGAAAAATCGTGTTGCTGCAGGCGAATCGCCCATCGACAGAGACGTCCAGTAGGATTTTGCAAGTTATTCAACCATATTAAAGAATGATGGTTAGTAATGACAGAAAAATGAGAGCCCTCAATGTAGGGACGGAATTTCTCAATAGCCCATATAACAGCCAGATACTATTTTTCAGTAGTGGAATAGTGACGTTCAGCCTTAATTAATGATCGGCTAATATAACTAATTACTTTTTCGCCAGTAGGAAATTGTTGATAGAGCACAGCATCGATACCAAAGGCAGACGCATCCACAAACGGTTGTGAGAAATCAGGACAAGAAAGGATAGGAGCTGACACTAAACACTCTTTCACGGAAATGAATGCCGTTTTGCATTCAGAAGACCAGATAAATGGAGTATTCTTTTTAGTAAGAGAAGTTAAAGGTTTGATAACCGAAGAAAAGTTAGGTATGAAGCGACCATAGCATCCCGTCATACCGACTAAGAGACGTAGATCCGAAACATTTTTCGGATCAGGTATAGAACAAACTGCAGATACTTTATCTGGATCAACTAAGAGTCTATCTTTGTTTACATCATACCCTATGTACTTGAGCTCAGAGCGACAGAAATGACATTTATCTTGTCTCAAGGTGAGAACTGCAGAAGACAAACGTTGAAATATTTTTTCCAGAACTTCCAAGTGTTTTTCAAAAGTGGGTATAGCCAAAACAATTTCATCAAGATATGCAAAACAATAAGGTTCTAAGTCTCCCCCCAGAACTCTATCAATTAATCTTTGGAAAGTAGCCTGTGAACTGTGTAGGCCAAAAGGCATCCTAGTAAACTGAAAAAGTCCACGTCCAGGGACGGTGAACGCAGTCATAGGTTTCGATTCGTCCGACAGAGGAATCTGCCAGTAAGCAGAGCGGATGTCTAAAGTAAAGAGATAACGCACATCGTGTAAACGATCCAGAATGGAAGAAATGTATGGTAAGGGATAGGCATTTTTTTTCGTTATTGCATTAACTTTACGAAAGTCGACACAAAAGCGATAAGTCATCTTTCTTTTTGACCAAGACAATCGAACTAGACCAAGGATTATTCGAAGGTTCTACTACGTCTAAGTGCATCATGTTGTCTAATTCAGCATTAGCTACCCGTTGTAGAGCAGGAGAGAGTGGATAATAACGGTGTTTAATTGGTTCAGCATTAGTTCGAATTTCATGTTGAACTAAGTAGTACATACTAAAGAAGCAGAATTTTGAAAAGAGTTATCAAGTAAGGTTTTTGGAGCAGACTGTTGAGACAAAGGAAGATCCGAGATAGAGCTTAATTGTTCAGAAGAAGTAGTTGCTATACAAGTATCGTCACCAAATGTCTACTATCCATGTCGAAGATCAGGGACGCAGTTAATCGCCTAAAATTAATTTATGAGGTACTTCAGGCACCACGAATACGTCTAACATAATTGTTTTAGACTCCACAATTATTGGTAAAATTAGTTGACCTAAGATATAGCAAGTGTTACCATTTGCGAGAGTACAGGCAGTAAACGAACTCACGGATGAAGATAGACCTAGCCGTTGCAGTATATGCCAACCCGAATTTCCTATGATAGTGCGAGAAGCACCATAGTCCAAAAGACCCTGAAAAGTATTACCGAAAATGTTGACATTCAGATATGGTCGTTCATCATTACGAACGCTAGCAAAAATATAATTAAGAAGGATACGACGAGAGTCTGGTACACCAAAAAAAGCAGTTTCCGAGATTGAAGGTAAGATAGAATCCTTTCCTCGGTTAGAAGATTCAGTAACTAGTTTCCATGCTTAGACACACACTGGGCAAGTAGTTTTTGTAAATCCAGACTTACCACAGCCCTAACAATGTTTATTTTGTGGATGTGGACAAAGTGGTGAAATATGTCCACTCCTAGAGCAATTACAGCAGCGAAGAGCAACAGTATTTGAAGTTACGTCCTTAGATTGAGAAGGTTGAGAAACAGTAGTAGTAATTGGTTTTCTCGATGGTGGTCGAGAAGAAGTAGAAGGATTAGAAAAATCAGTAGGTGAATCGGCGTAAGCTAAACTAGGTTCCAAAAGTTGTGAAGTTTTATTTGAAGGTGGAGGTTTAAAAGATTCCATAAAGTATTTATTCTGTTACATCTCTTTCCCGAAGACTATTAGGTGTTGAAGCGTAGATACATCAGTTAAAGCTAAAGCATTCTGGTAAAAAGGTGTTAGGTTACGGCGTACATAATATAATTGTTTACGGTCAGGAAGTGGAATAGAAAGTCGTTGAAAGAGACTCTGCATAACAGTTACATAAACACTTATGGTTTCCGAAGAACCCATGTAACAATCCAAATAATTGTTACTTAAAAGTTACCTCAATTTATTTTATTCTTTATTCTTTCATTCTTCTCTCTCCCACTCATTCCTTTCGCTAACGTTCTCCCTCTCCGCAAGAATTCACTTCTTTCCGCTAAAAATGACACTTGCTATCTTGTCCTCAACTTGAACGGAGGATCAGCACCAGTTTGCGGTTAATTATTAACCTTCCGTATAATCTCAATAATTGTTTTTTTATTGAATATATTATGTTTGGCTATAAAACAAAAAAGTCAAACATTTGATTATTACATATAAATCAACGAGACGTTGCATATCTTGTTATTTAGCCAGTGGCCACCAAGAAAAACTGGGTAAATATATGTTAATTCTGTTTAATACTAATAAGTAATTTAACAGTGTTCCTTATTGATAATAGAGGCGCCTTGGCAACACGTACATTGAAGTTAAAGACTGCTTTGTCTTCTGTGTATATTAATAGTGGCAATTAATTGGCATTAATGAACTCGATAACACCTGGAAGTCTGGAAAAACAACGGGTGAACCTGAAATTCCTGAACCTAAGATACATCTGGTGAGTCCGTTCCTATTGACCCACAGACCAGCAACTGATACACGGCAATCTAATTTAATATGTACCACGATAATAAAATATACTACATCTAAAATATTACAGAATAATTTTACACTTAGCGTTACCTTGAATCAATTCAAATATATTTGTGAAGGTGTGATAACGGCGTGAGCTCTTTAACTTATCTTTCCCATACTCGCCCTTTTTCATGTACATAAGAAGTATATTTTCGGCGATTTTCTTTATAAATAATAAAATATGTTATTATGGTGCCCAGTTTTAATTATTTTATTTTAAATGCATTCTCCAAATCCACGACCGAGTCAGCCGTGAATTAAAAAGAGCTGCCGGAGTTGTGAACTTTAATATTAATATAGTAACACAAAAATAGCGCCCAACGTGGGGCCGATAATGCATTTAGAATTTAAAATGCGTAGTATTTCTTGCTGGTACTGCTTGCTATTAAATTTGATTATGCATACGATTTGTTAATATAAAAGGGAAATCGTTCAAACTACACATAATTTGCGTTCACGATTTTCTTAACAATTGTTACCTATATAAATTAATTTGTTAAGTTGACGCAAATTTCTGTGCAATTGTTTGTGCAGCTCCTATTTATAATAACTACATGCCAAATAAATTTTTTTGAGTAATTAGTTAATTATTATTAATTACGCTTGGAAAATGGTTCTGATCTTTTGGTAAATAATTTTTCATTTACCTTGAACAGTTTATCCTGAACTTAATTTCCAATTCCAAATGGTTAATACCTTATAACAACCTGCACGCTTGATGCTTACCAAAACTTATCTCTTTTATGACATTCTGATAGATGTTTAAATTCTTACGCTATTTTTCAGGTACTTTTTAATAAAATGATTAACCTTCGCCGTCCCGAAACGGGGTCACCGCTGACCCAGAAAAGACAAAAACGTCAATAGTTTTCACAGACTGTTTTTAAATTAATTCTCCTTTTGAGAATTCGCCTATTTTTGTAAGAAATTTAATACATTTATAGGGAATCTCAAATCCATTGTTTTTTTTTTTCGTATAAATAATATTTGTTGGTGTGGGTCAGCAATGACCCGATTTTGGGATTCCACGGTACAATGAATATGTGATTTGGATCATGCGCTGTAAGATATTTCACAACTGTTTGTAATATCGTGCATTCCCTGTCATCCCGATTTTGTGTTTTATGCTGATCAGTTGACTATACAATGCAGTGGTTCAAAGGTGTTTTTTTATAATGCTATATTTACAGTGGTGAAACCGCATTTTTTATAACTATGGATTTGGTGCGTAAAAGACCTTTGTCTGAAAAAGAACTTTATGAAGCGCTGATGGATGATTCAGATGATGCCTATGTGCCTTCTGAAGATAGTGATATATCAGAAACCGATGATATTCTCGAAGAACATGAGGGAAATATTCCACTTGAAGTTTTAGAAAATGAAAGTGTGGTTATGTCTGATCAAGAAGACGACAGTGACAACAACATTGATGAGGAACATTCCGATGGTGATATCGTTGTGGCTGGCCGCACTTGGAAGAGAGTTTCTGAATTTGTTCGACAAGACAAAGGTCTTACAGATCAAAGCAAAAACATAGTGTCAGTGATTGATTGTTTCAAGTTATTTATTTGAAAAGGAATGATAGACATAATTGAAAAATATACTAATCAAATAATTTTGTAAATTCTCATAACCAGAAAAGTGGAAACGAATTGAAATTGCCGTGGGTGAATGTCGATGCAACACAAATTAACGCTTTCTTTGCAATACTTATACTTACTGGTCGATTTAGAGAAGCTACAGAAAATCCACATAACTTATGGTCAACAAGCAACCTGTCTTTCAATCGACCTATATATCGAGCCATTATGAGCAGAAGTAGATTCCAAGATATACTACGATTTATCCGTTTTGATGATTTACATACAAGACCCCAACTAAAAGAGGAAGATAAACTAGCCCCCCTTCGGGAAGTGGCTGATATCTTAGCAAAAAACTGTCGAGAATCGTACTCTCCATCGGCTTGCGGAACCATCGATGAGCAACTGGTCTCCTTTAGAGGGCGTTGTCCATTCAGAGTGTATATCCCAAGTAAACCCAGTAAATATGGGATAAAAGTTTGGGCATTCCGCGATGCAGAAAATTTCTTTTGCTGCAATTTCCAAGTTTATTTGGGAAAAGAAGGAAATGCCGTTGAAAGAAATCAGGGGCAACGAGTAGTTAAGACATTATCAAGTCATTGGTATGGAAGTGGTCGAAACATTACAACCGATAATTTTTTTCACTGACATTACGCTGGCTGAAGAATTATTGTCAAAAAATCTAACATTGATTGGAACTTTGCATAAAAATAGAAAAGACATACCAAAATGCCTTTTGGATATTGGTTCCCGTGCAACGTTTTCATCCGATTTTAGATTTGGAAAGGACGTGACATTAGTTTCCTATGTTACTAAACCTAAAAAATTCGTGGTATTGCTATCTTCGCTTCACTATGAACACGAAATAGCAGGAGAAGACAAAAAGTTCAAGCCAGAAATTATTCTTTCTTACAATGATACAAAAAGTGGCGTAGACGTTTTGGACAAAATAGTACGTGAATATTCAACCAAAAGAGCCACAAGAAGATGGCCTCTGCGGCTCTTTCTAAATTTTCTTGACATTGCTTGTTACAATGCATTTGTAATATGGATAAATAAAAATCCTAACTGGTTAAGCCAATCATCAATAAAAATCAGAAGGAAGTCATTTCTTGAAGAACTTGGCTCATCGCTGGCTAATGACAATATCCTACGACGAAGTAATCAAATTATACAGGACGGAAGAGGATTTTCTAGAGCCACTTGTAGTGCAATAGAAAGTACCGGAATACAACTTGCAAAAAAAGCCAAAGAAAATATTGATACGCAGGGAAAAAAGAGGCCGCTGTCATCAGTGTCGTGGTAATGACAATAAATTTTCTAATAAGTGTGATTTATGCCACAAATTTTTATGTACAAAACATAGCACCATTATCGAAAAGAAGCAGATTACTTGTCATTACTGTCAAAAAGATGAAGATGGAGAACCATTATAAAGGTGAAATAGTATATTAACGTTTATTGCCAAAATACCAACAACCAAACAATATTTGCAGGTTTTGAGGAAGTACTTTGACATTTTGTTCGAATGTGCTCTTGGCTTTTTCTATTTTATTGTTTGTGTCCAATCATTTATTGTAACTTTTTTTGTAGAATAAATGTATTGGTTTTGAGTTTGTTTGGTTTAATTCCATTATTAAAGACGAAAATATATAGAATACGCTGCAAAAGTATAAAATGGAAATAATTCCAACATTTTCAACTTGGGTCAATTTTGACCCGGTTTTGGGATTCCATGTTTTAAACTTATTTTGGGACGGCGAATGTTAAAGTAGATATTTGATCTTTTGTATTATTAATTAAATTTGTACAAAATAATCATTAAATAGCGACTTGAATAGCTATTTTACTATCATTATATTTAGTTCTGCTCCATTGATACATTATTTTGATTTGGAAGACTAGTACTATTAATTACTTTACGATGTTACGAGTAAATTGTTTGGTATCAGATGAACTAGATTAGGAGATTGGTTAGGGGTATCGATCCTACTAAACATAAAGTGGATGAAAAAAGAAAATTATTACGAACCCAACTAAATATTGAGAAAGGCGACCCTTCAAAATTTTCGTCGTATCCTCGTGTAGAAATGAATTCTCATTCGTAATTAGATTTTTGTGGTAATAGGTTAACTGAAATAGATGAAGCAGTTAAGCATTTTGAAAATAAACCCTTATCGGCAGAATTTAATCGCTAAGAAACCAAACTTAAACACATCTACAGACGTTTAGATTATCAATCTTCGGTGACTAGTGAAGAATTAAAAACTCAGCGGCAAACCGCACGCGATTATTCACCCTGTATAAATCAAACTAATTTTAGATTGTAGTCCTAGAAGGCTTACATATTCTCGCCCAAACAGATTTTGAAAAAATTCAGTCGTTTGGGTGCTAGAGACCGACGCGTTGGTGGTGGCCCACCCTGTATATGGACGATATTATTATAACATCCAGTACTTTTTCCGAACCTGTTATTACCCTTACTAAAGTATATGAACGTTTAAAAGACGCCAGTCTTATCGTGAACTTAGAAAAAAGCGAATTTCGCAAACCATCGTTAACCCATTTAAGATTTTTAGTTGATAAAGACGGTCTCCGTACAGAGCCCGGTAAAGCAGACGCTATCGTTAATTTTCCTACACCAAATACTACTACTGAGATAAAACGTTTTCTTGGTATGGCGAGCTGGTATCCGCGTTTTATTCCTAACTTTTCCACCATTGTTGATCCTATCCTAAAGCTTGTCAAAAGAAAGCGAAAGAGAAAACCCAGTAAATGAAATCAAGAAGCCGAAACCGCTTTCCAACATTTAAAAAAATTATTAGTTTCAGCTCCCATATTAGCAAGCCCCGACTTTTCTAAGCAGTTTATAATTCAATGTGACGCTAGTAATGTTGGAATAGGTGCCGTCTTACTCCAAGGAGAAGATGACGAAGAAAGAGTTATAGCATACGCTAGCCGATCATTAACCAGTTCTCAAAGATCCTATTCGGTCACAGAAAAAGAGTGTTTATCCTGCCTCTTTGGTATAGAAAAATTTAGACCCTATGTGGAACTCACCAAATTTAAAGTTATTACCGACCACCATGCGTTGTTGTGGTTGCATAAACTACAATCTCCTAGTGGACGTTTAGCACGATGGACTGCTTGTATGTCCCAATATAATTTTGACATAATACATCGTAAAGGTAAATTCAATGCCGTTCCCGATGCTCTGTCAGGTACTGCCCCTATAATTTCTAAAATTGACTCCTTAAATTTTGGTGCAGATGATCTTTGCCCTTGGTATCGTCGCATGATCAATAATGTAACTACTAACCCTCAAAATTAGCCTAGTTGGAGAGTTGAGGATGAAATTTTATTTAAACATGTTCCTAATAGGCACAATTTAATTTCTAATTTAATTGAATGGAAAATAGTAGTTCCAAAGAAGAAACGTGCCGAATTATTGAAACATTACCATGATGAACCTACTTCCGGACATTTGGGTTCGCAGAAAACTTATAAAAAAATAACTGAAGTCTATTATTGGCCTAGTATGAAAACTTATGTAAGCAAATATGTAAGAAGATATGATACCTGTCAAGCAAGTAAGTCTTCTACTCAAATTCGTCCAGGACCCATGGGTCGAGAAAAAAAAGTGAAATACCCCTTCCAGATCACTTCAATAGATCTAATTGGTCCTTTTCCAATATCAACAAAAGGTCACACTTCTGTCCTTGTAGTTAGTGACTGGTTCACCAAATTTATCCAAGTTCAACCGCTAAGAAAAGCAACCGCTTCGTCTATCGTTAAATTTCTTGAAAATGATGTATTTCTAATGTCCCCCAAATAATAATGTGCGACAATGACCCACAGTTTACAGGAAGTGCTTTTCAGAACTGATTGAACAGTATAAAATCCAAAAAGTATGGTATAATGCCGCATACCATCCACAGGTAGATTTTGTAGAGCGTTCCAACAAAGTCCTTACTACCGCAATTAGATGTTATATCAAAGAAAATCATAGGTTATGGGACGCAGAAATATTCAAAATTACTCATGCGATTAGAAACGCTGTACACCATATAACCGGTTTTACTCCATCATTTTTAAATTTAGGTCGAACAGTACCTTGTCGAGGTGATTACTATGGTAAACTAGGTAACCTTAACAAGGAAGATGTGTCCTTAGATACAAGATAACAACTTGTCAAAGACATTAATCAATTATCTCCTCTCTATAATGATGTAGTAAAGAAACTAAACCAAGCGTATGAACGTAGTAAGAAATATTACGATTTAAGAAAACGCCCTGTACGTTTCAAAAAAGGTGACATAATATGGAAACGTAATCCAGTATTATCCGACGTTTCTAAAGCATTTTCTAAGAAACTTGCTCCAAAATTTATCAAAGCTAAAGTAGCAGAAGTCACTGGTTCGGTAACTTACCGACTAACTGATTTCAATGGTTGTAATTTAGGTGTCTGGCACATAAAAGACTTGAAACCAAATACTGACTTACCCGAAAATGACTTACACGTAGAACATAATTAAACCCGATCTCTCTATTCTTGTAAATAGTTTGTTTAAGCATAGTGGTAGCTTAATTAATTCTTTATTTTAATTTAATTTAGTTAGATACGGTAGCTGAGGATGTGTCACAAAAGTGTACTAGTTTATCTCTGGTTACTTAGTTTTTCGATCCAATGGGATGAAAAAGTAAACTATGTTATTAGCGAATGATTTATCATTTTTTTGAGCACGTAATTGACTCAAGACGCTGAATAAGGATAGCATGTCAATAATTAGCCGTTTATGGACCATGCATCCCCGGCTTAATTTCCTATAGCGTAAGATTCGGAAGTTCGACTCGTTCTTCTACATAGGGAAAGATAGTGATAGAACTCAGTATTTTAGTACAAGTTCTTTTGGTAGTTCAAGAAGATAAATAGTTAATTAGCTATAGAAGCATTACAGTTTTAGTACAGTTTGAGATAATTTAGTGCAATTAACTTTTGAGTTCTCTTTTTGTTAAAGGGGGTAGTGTAACGATCCAAATAATTGTTACTTAAAAGTTACTTTAATTTATTTTATTCTTTCTTTCTTCTCTCTCCTTCGCATTTCATTGATAATCTCATTCTCTCTCTCTCTCCCACTCATTCCTTTCGCTAACGTTCTCCCACTACGCAAGAATTCACTTCTTTCCGCTAAAAATGACACTTGCTATCTTGTCCTCAACTTGAACGGAAGATCAGCACCAGTTTGCGGATAAATTATTAACCTTCCATAAAATCTTAATAATTGTTTTTTATTGAATATATTGTTATGTTTGGTTATAAAACAAAAAAGTCAAACATTTGATTATTACATATAAATCAACGAGACGTTGCATATCTTGTTATTTAGTCAGTCGCCGCCGAGAAAAACAGGGTAAATCTATGTTAATTCTGTTTAATACTAATTAAGTAATTTAATTGTGTTCCTTATTTATAATAGAGGCGCCTTGGCAACACGTACATTGGTAGGTGTGATAACGGCGAGAGCTCTTTAACTTATCTTTCCCATACTCGCCCTTTTTCATATACATAAGAAATATATTTTCGGCGATTTTCTTTATAAATAATAAAATATGTTGTTATGGTGCCCAGTTTTAATTATTTTATTTTAAATGCATTCTCCATACCCACGACCAAGTCAGCCGTAAATTAAAAAGAGCTGCCGGAGTTGTGAACTTTAATATTAATATAGTAACACCCATAGTTCTAGACTTAATCCAGTAACCTTTCATCGTGATCCAAAGGTAGAAATTCGATTTTAAGTAAAGTGACCACATCTTTCCAGGTAGACAGTTCGTGTTTACGAGCACGTCCTTTTAATAATTCAGGGATAACCGCGAACAAAAATTGGTGAGTTAAACCGCGAGAAGCACTTAACTCTTCAACACGTGTCAGGAAGTCAAATAAAGAAGAAGTACTGTCGCCAGAGAAGGATAGACCAAACTTAGTTATGGAAAAGTGACTTAAGGGAGGAGTAAAAGTAGGAGGTGAGGTACCCTGAGCCACATCAATATCGTAATCGGAAGAGATTAACGGTGGTTGTACGTCCATTGGTTCGAGTTCGCCATGAGCCGTAGAATTCGCAGAAGGTCCAACTATTGGTGAAGAAACCGAATCAGAGAGTGTAATACGTTTACCCTTTTTCATTTTTTGCTCCAGGTCCGTTTTAAAATTTTGTAATTCGACTAAAAATTGATTTTTCCGAGAAATTTCAGTTTCAGAATTAGTGATCATTAATTCACATCGCCTTTGTGCATGTAGTAATAACGTACTCAGACGAAGAAAAGCAGCCGAAGTGAAGTCACCACAAAACTAGTCGATGCTGGTATGCAATCTTTTAAAGCAATTTCATCTTCCGCGAACGGAATCTGATGTGAAGTAATGGTAAGAGATTTATTAGCATCAAGTAATCTCCCGCTACGCACTGATTTACGTAAAGCATCGACATTAACATTATAGTCTAAACCCCTAAATAACAATTCGTACATCAATTCAGCCTTCATCAGACGATTTACATCAAAACGAAGTGTGACAGCCATCTTCTTAAGAGAAGAGATAAAAAAAATAATAATTCAGAAGTACAGCAAAGTAATAGATCCAATATTATAACACGTTGGCGTGTTGACGCCAAATATTACACTAAGCTAAAGAAAAAAAAATTTTAGGTTAAACAAAAAGAACCAAAATTGTTTCAATCAAGCTAAAATCTTATCGTATTTCCAAAAAATTGGTCGCCAAAATTATACTAAGCTAAGGAGAAATGTTTAAGTGAAGCAAAAGAACAAAATTGTTTAAGTGAAGGCAAAACGCTATCGTACTCCAAAACTCGGCCTCACGATGGGCGCCAAAATTTGTGCCACGTGTCTAACCACCACGCTGCACAAAATAAGAGGAATGAGTGAGCTCGGCCAAAACTCAATCGCCTGCCACACCCAATTCAGTGACACCGCAATCAATCAAAAAACTAATTTCTCATCAGCCTTACAAACTACTAATCACGTCCTAGAAATCCACTTCCATCGCCATGCTTCCCAAACCACACTTCGACTTATTCCTATAGACACATGTCCATCTTAAGTTGTCTTGGAAAATTCTAAGAATATTACTCAGAGACCACTTAGAAACCAACAATATTCTTCCTGATAGCCAATTCTGAACTTTAGACTCAGCTTAAAGTTGGTTACAGGAATCACTAGGGCATTCAATCATAAGCAGTCCTATCTGGCAGTTTTTCTAGGCACTATGCAAACATTTGGCAGGCTCTGGTAGACAGGACAAAGCCCGTACCATAGTTATCCCAGTCCATGTTTGCCCTCGTACTTGATTAAGCGGTCATAGATTACCGAGCACCGCTATACACCAACATTATACGAAACCACCTTGACTCTATTGATTCCTAGGAACACCGAATCCTTAGACTACACTACAGACACCCGAGTAAACCCATTTTACAACATGGAAACATTCCGTCCATTACAGACAGGATACCAACACTATTAAAAAACTTCACACATTCAAGAGTCTTTGGCGACAATCTCTACCTTACTAACGCAAAGAACCTAAATTCAAGTTCAAACACATCCTGCAATCTTAACCTAACTCACTTTATGCACTCCCAATAAAAACGTCTATCTGATGACGACCAACGCTTACGTAAAACACAACAGCGCAACAGAATCAAAGCCAGAGCTGCAGAGGAACAAGGTTCTAAGCAGTCTATAACAAAAACAACATCAACGTACTTCTAACGTCAGTATGAACATACTAAGGAAAATATCATTTTTTTTATTATTAATTTTTTTGCTATTATTTGTAAAACTATCTAAACATGTAGGTTTGATTAGTCTTTGGTGTAAAAGTAACAAAACCAAAAAAACTCCAGGCAAGAAGGTATCAAGGCAAAATATCTAAGACAATGATCTTTATAGTTCCGCCAGATTGAAATTGCAGATTTGGTAAAGATGGTTTAAAAGATAATTTCAAAAATTACAATACCTAAAAAATGGCGCAAGTAGATCCTTGGATTATGTAAACCTTTTATGACTTTCCCCTACTCCTATCCTCTTAAAAAGTGTTGATAATCTTCCTCCGTTCATAATATATTAGGTATAGTAATTATTTTTGAAATTATCTTTTAAATCATCTTTACCAAATGTACAATTTCAATCTGGCGGAGCTATAAAGATGATTATCTTAGATATTTTACGTTGATGCCTTCTTACCATCAGTTTTTCTTGTTTTGTTACTTTTAAACCGAAGACTAATCAAACCAACATATTTAGATAGTTTTACAAATTATAGCAACGAAATTAATAATCAGACAAAATTGTTATTGTTTTTAGAATGTTCATGCTTACGTTAGTAGTACGTTGATGTTGTTTTCTGTTATAGACTGCTCAGAAGCCTTGTTCCTCTGCAGATTTGGTTACGCTTCTGTTGTGCTGTTCTGTTTTATGTAAGCGTTGGCTGGCATCAGATAGATGCAGTTATTTGCAGTGCACAAAGGGAGTTAGGTTAAGGTTGCGAGATGAGTTTGAAATTGAATTTATGTTTTTTTTTGTGTGAGTATGGAAGAATAGATAGCTGTCAGGTGTGGCGAGGATATCCCTGGTAAAGATATTGTCGTCAAATATTCTTGGGTATGCGAAATTCTTTAGTAGTGTTTGTATCCTGTCTGTAATGGCCGTAATGTTTGCGTGCTGTAAAATTAGTTTACTAGGGTGTTTGTAGTGTAGTCTAAGGATTAGGTGTTCCTACGAATCAATAAAGGCAAGGTTGTTTCGTATAATGTTAGTGTATAGCGGTGCTCAGCAATCTATAACAGAGCGAATGTAGATATTGTGTGTGTGTGTGTGTGTGTTTAATTTTTTGTGGTGATTGGACCCCTAAGGGCGCCCATTGGGTTTACACAGATGCGTAATCTGTTTAGTGTTCTTTATAAATCGGGAGGACAGTTTAGAGTTTTAGGAAAAAGTATTTGTTGGAATCTTAATCTTTCTATGTTGATGAAAATTGTGACATTCTCGCGGGACGGGTTGCGGGTTTGATGGTCCCGGAAGTTTGGATGGCGGAAGAAGATTTCTTGAGTTTTGGTGGGTTCAACTACGACTCTCCATCTGTTGGCTTAGTTATACAAGTTCCGGACCATTTTGATATTGAGGGAGGCCGTTGCGCTGTTTCGATTTAGTATCCGGATGGCTGTCATCCGCAAGCTGCATCACAGAGACTCCGGGTGTGCAACATCAAACTATCTGTATTAGATAAGAGATAAGGCAGAAACCTTGAGGTACTCCTACCGTGAGATGAGAAGGTTCGGATAAAGCATTTCCTACTTTGATCCGTACTGACCGATTCATCAAGTAAGAGATCTGGGGTTTGCAAAAATGGACTGGGATAACTATGGTATGGACTTTTGTTCATCTACTGATAAAAATTGTTCAATTGGTATATCCTTGCAATAATTTCTATTCAAACAATCAATGAAAGGTCTTAGTTTATGCAGCCGATCGTGATCCGGATTTTCACGCGGTAAATGTTTTTCATTATCGTTAAAATGTAAGTACCGCCTGATTTTTTCATATCTGTTTACGGACATCGTCTCTTTTATTTTTTCAAATCCAAAATCTTCAGACCAATAAGCGCGACCGTTTGGTAAATGCACAAGAGACATGTACAAATTTACTCCAAGAAATTGTTTGATTTCGTTTTTGGTTATATTCAGTGGTTTACTAGGGTCCTTTTGGATAGCATATAGGTTTGATTCCTCCATGATATTATCGAAAATATCATCAGTAAACAAATAACTAAAAAATTCATAGGGGCTTTCAAGATCCAAGGCATTTTGGGAAAATGAAGTATTGTCTTGAAATTGAAGAAGTTGCTCGTTGAGGACTAAGTGCTTGTTTTCCAAATAATATCCATAATAAAATACATAAAATAAGTTCTATCAAACAAATAAAACAACATAGGTAAATCAATTTCTTTCAAACTGACAGTACCAAGTAACTATTATTAGATATATAATTGACTATGTACCTTTATAGTCATTTTTGGAGGTTTTCCTCGAAGTTGTCGGGGCGACTTCGTGATTGTCCTGATTCTCGGGGTTTTCTTGAATATTTTCATCGGTTGAAATTATATTACTCGTCTCTAAGACATCTGGCAGAATATCGGGGTCGGCAATACTGTCGTCGTCATCGAAATCAAACCCATCTTCACTCTCTGATAAATTTTCTAGAATATATTCCAACTCCTTATCGGTAAGAAAACGTTGGTCCCTATATTTAGACGCTATCTAAAAATTATTTTGTATTTGCATGATGTTGTAGAAAAACCACAAATAAATAATACGGATAACATCTACGTTTCAGAAAAATATCAAATGTACATAAGAAAAATAAGTTCTACTACCCTATACGAACACAAATTTATTTTTAGTTCAAGCAAATACACTGATTTCTCACACTTTAACCTCAAAATACATAGACATGTCCGAGCTCGACGACACATAAAAACACAATACCTTATTTTGAGTAAAATACCTCTAGAACATCATATATAAATTTACGTTTGGACTATATACTTACCGATACGCTCTAGAGTTGCAACAGTATGCTAACAGCGGGTTATTTTTATATACAGTGTATGTTATAGGGAAAAATATCAAATGTTGTAAATTTACAACAGTATGCAGTGAAGGGTTAAGTTTTGAAAGTACTGTTGTTTTGTGAAAATTCACTTATGTAGTTAATTTGAATTACAGTGGAACATTTCATCCATAATTCAATTGAATAATTTTATGTGAACATAAAGAAGCAGAGAAACTGTTCTTGCTTCGAAGTTTATCTAGGTAAATTGTAAATTGAAGTGATAAGTAGTGAGGTCACTATCTGTACACATCCGTTGATTCCCACTGGACATTTATCGTAGTGGTGCTCTTACATTACTTATCAATAAACAATTTTCACATGTTTCGTTAAGCACAGCTGTTAATAATAAAATTATTTAGGAATAAAACAAAAAACTATGAAGTTTTTCTCTTCAAATACACAATTAAGAAAGATGCACTGCATGTAGACGTACATTAAAAACCTAAGTTTAAACCTACACATAAGCATCAAAGCTGTACTAAATTCATATTCGAATAAATGCAATTTAATTAAAAGCAAGCAAGCAAGGATAAATACTTGTCTCAATTGTTTTTATTATAAAATAATTGTGGACAAAGATATAATTGATTAAAGTGATTTGCATAATTAAAGCTAAGATATTTTTTAGCAATTATACAAAATTTATTCGAGTGTGCTATAAGGTGTAATTGTTTTAATTATTTTAAGTTCATATTATTCAACGTAAAACATAAAATTGAGTAATATCCTCGCCAGGAGTGTTTACCGCTACGTCATTAATTTATGAATTTAGCTATCCAATTTGTTTATACTGTCTTCTCACATAAAGCAGTGAATTAAATAAGGGTGGTGAACATTCGTAGTGGATTTGACGAAATAGACATACGGTATTGAATAAGCAAATGTAGTAGAAAGAGTAAACCTATAAACGCGAAATCAATCAGTCTGTTTTATATGCACATGAATTTAATTCTTATTTGTCTAATACTACATAACCTCCATATGTTTGTTTATCCTTTGATTCTTTCCTCATTTTCTACATTTACTTCTTTAATCATCATTTATTACACACTTTAAATCAGTTCTAATTTTTACGAAATAAATCACAATAAATAAGTAATTGTATTTTGGAATTCTGTAGCTTTAAATGTTGCCATCTCGGGGTGTATTTTCTAATCAGAATTTATTGTAACGAAAATAATTGTGACTCAGTTTTTTATATTACACCATATGATTGTATGTGATGACATAGCGGTAAACTCTCCTGGCGCGGATAATATGTCTAAAATGTGCGTAGCTACAGTTTCATAAAATAAAGCTCAAATACATTGAAATCTAGATCTTCTATTTCTTAATCTATACATCCCCTTTGATGTCACATTGTGTTAACACTAAATTGAAATAAAAAATAGTAGAAAATGATGTATTTTAGGTACTTGAAAACAAATCTATCATATACATTTGTAAATCCGTGTAATAATAATACACATATGGTCACATTAAAACATAAAATGGTGTGAGGATTAATGTGCTGATCCAGTTATGGGTACACTGGAAAATTATATTTAAATGTTTATCGAAAAATTAAAATGAATATAGAAACCAGCGATTAACCAATTAGAGATCACTATAAAGTTATGTAATAAACTTATTTTCGAATAATTTTAATAAACAATAACCACTATTTGACATTTGTTGTTTATCAAAAAGCAGACAACCAGAAATGAAATTTATTTTTATATATCGAAATGTTTCAGAAAAACATGTTCAGCACTTAACATGGATAGGGTAGACAGAAGACTTGAACATCTCATGATTATGTACATACCTAGTTGATTCCGAACGTGTTAAATTGGAGATGTACGTAGAATTATATCTCAGAATAAGGTGTATTGTTATTAGTGACTTTAGGTTGTTACTGTATCAGAAGATAAGATAGCGGGTTTGTTTAGATCTCTTTTAAGTTTTATTCATAATTATTGGCTAATTTTCAAGTAGGATAAAGGGATTAATACAAAGAGAATATATTTGTAATTGATATTTAGTTTAATTAAATAACTTTCATACTATGTATGGTCTCAGTTACATCCATGATTAGCTAAATTATCTAGTCTACACTTTAGTCGATTGTTTGATGTTCATTTAACTTGAATACTGTCTGTATACTATATATGTACCGGGCGATTCCTTAATACTGATGACAGTTTGAATTTCCCGCAAAACAAAAATTTTACAGGTTGGTTATTATGCATTGTCATTTATTTAATTCCATTGGTGTACGTAGTATCAGTCTTTAAATTAATAATTTATTTTTAAATTACAAATAAATCTACAACAAATTTTATATCTATACTAAGCACAGTTATGTTATTAACATTTTATTAAATAAACCATAAAAATCGCTCAAAATGTCCACCGTTGTGTTCATGACACAATTGCACTCTACGCTTCATATTGTCAAACACTTTTCGAGTGTTGCAGGTGTTATTCTTTCAACTTTCTCTTCAAAATTATGTAGATTTTCAGTTGACCATGTTCGGTAATCTTGACTATTAATATAGTCAGATAAATGAAACCACGCTTCATCGGTCATAAAAGTTACATTTAAAATATCGTTATTTAAATTGTTAGCAAACTAATCACAATAATTACGTCTATTCTCTTTATCAACAGCATGCAGTTGCTGCAGTGGCGGATTAAGTTGCTTGGGGGCCCTGGGCGGTAAAATCAAAATGGGTATTATATTTTATACCAATTTAAGGGACCTATATAATGAAAAATAATAAAAGGATTGTAATTTAAAGTATTTTTTATTTACGTTTATATGTGATATACATATTTGTCTTATTTTATTTTTCTGTATCTATTATTTTATGAAGAAAATATTTTTATATACGACTCGGTCTCGGTGGGCCCCCCTGGGCTTGTGGGCCCTGGGCGGCCGCCCAGTCCGCCCACCGTTTAATCCGCCACTGAGTTGCTGTACAAGAGAAACTCGGTATGAGTGCATATGTAGATTTTTATGCAAAATCCGTTGGCATATTAAATAAGACGACCCTGTAATTTGAAAATAAAGATAGTAGGTATCACAAATTTATCCTACGTTGACAACTTACTAGCTTGACCACTCAACTGACGAATTGTTTTTTTGTGATTTGCTTCCATTGGTTACCTTACGACTTCTACCACCTGTAAGTTTTGCGTTACAAATGCTTTAACCTACAAATGCAAATTAGTCTGATGTAAACATTATCTAATCACTTATATTAATAAATCCTTGAGTTACGGACTAGCTCTGAAAAAAACCGTTAAGGAAGGTTAATAATGCAGAATGGAAAAGTAAACGAAAATCAACAACAAATTAACGACGGCACTGATGTCAAAAAAGAACGAATAAAGATAACTAAAAATATTTAACCACCAATTCAACACTGTAAAAAAAACTAGAATCGTACGCGCGAAATTCAAGCTGTCATCAGTATTAAGCAATCACCCGGTCTACCTATACCGGCTGTGTCAGAAAGCTGGAGACATCAAAGATGGCTAGTTTCATCATATTATTTGGATAAATCAAAACATGTTTTTTAATCCTACATAAAAAAGGTCGCCTAACTTTATCGATTTCTGAGTTATTTGCATTTAAAAACTTCAATGTATTTTGTTGATTTTCTTTCGGGCGCTGATATTGCTATTTCTTTTCTAAGTAGGCTCGCGGCAAATTTTCATGTCAATAAATATTAGCGTATTTTGCGTGCGTGTGATTTTTGGTCGTGCAAAATTATTACCTAATGATCAAAAAATGCGGCGGCCCGAAGATATGCATTATTGTACCCAAATGGGTTGCAACCTAATTATAACCCATTCAGAAAACTTTACAACCGCTTAGGCGCATCTGAATCTTTTCGATCAAAAAGTAACCATGATGCACCAAAATCTCTCACAGTCGATGAAGTAGGGGAAATTTTAATTCATGTTTCGGAAAATTTGGGTATTAATGCACGTCGGTTAAGTGCGGCAATGGGGGTAAGCCAATAGTGCATTTATAGAGTTTTGAAAAAGAAATGCTTCATCCATATAATTATACTTCGGTTCAGCAGTTATTGCCTCAGGATTTACCAGCTCGCTTACAATTTGCTCAGTTTACACAAAATATACAAACAGACAACCCAGATTTCCTCAATAATGTCCTATTTACCGATGAGGAGACATTCGCTAGGCGGGGAGTTTTCAATAAGAAGAACAAGCATTTGTGGGATTCCGAAAATCAACATTCTGTAAAAGAAAGGGATTTTCAGCATGAGTTTAAGGTGAATATTTCGTGTGGTTTAATTTCTGTTTTTTTCAGGACCTTTGGAACTACCACCTGATCTAACTGGACCATAATTTAAACAAGTTTGTAGATGATGTACCTCTCGCTTTAAGAGAGAGTATGTGGTTTATGCACGCACATTATGACTTGCCAGTACGCCACTATGTAAATGAACATTTTCCTCACCGGTGGATTGACCGTGGGAGTGGATTTAGTTAGCCACCAAGAAGTCCAGACTTAAACTCCCTGGACTTCTCTGTATGGTCAGACTTGAAGGATGTGGTGTATCGTAAAGAAACTAATTCTGCTGAGGAGTTGCGGGAGAAAATACAAGTAGCCGCGAATGCATTTGAAAATACTAGGGACATTTTTTTAAATATTCAGAGACGTTTAACAGAATGTATAGTAAAATGTATTGAGGTAGGTGGTGGACACTTCCAGCATTTGACATAAGGTTTGTTATTTTTACTAATCAATCATTGTTATTGTTATTTTCATCTTCCGAGAATAAAAGAATCACCCCAAAATACATTGAAACCTTTAAATGCAAATAACTCAGAAACCGATAAAGTTAGGTTACCTAAACAAGAGTACCTTTTTTATGCAGAATTGAACGTTGTTTTGGATCTTTAAGCATAGTTCAACAGATAAAAGTTGATTTACCTAAATAATGCGGTGAAACTAGCGCTCTCTAGGAGCAACGTCAAAATAAGCTTCAAATTCGTAATTCCCACACTTAAAACCCAACACTACCAATTTTCAGATGCATGTTATCAAAACATTTTCAGTTATTGAGAAATTTCAGAATTAAATTTAAACCTTCAACACCCTGTACCTCTTAAACCAGCAGCATTCGTATCAAGGGATGATGAGCTCAAACATAACATTTTGGTGTCTAATATCTGTAGCTTGGTGTAGACCCATTCTTTCTGACTCGCCCGCCCTGTATAATTAACGAATTCGACGTTTCAAAAGCTTATCTTTGGTTTCTTTGTCAAGAGTAATAAAATTATAATAAATATCAAATTAAATGAACAATTATAATTAGATTATACATGTGCTTGTTCCATCACATTTCGTGTGATGCCACGTGCAGCTGGAAGTTCTGAAACATTAACTGTGTTGCTGGTAGAAGAACTAGAACTGATCGATTTTCAATTTTGATAGCTTCTCGCATTATGGTTTCTTGAAGAGTTTTATCAGTGTCTAAACGGTGACTTGCCAAAGAAGAAGACGTGTTATGTTGTTTGATGGCTAGACAACGTTCGTAGGCTCTCACATGTCTTCTATTTGTTTGCTCTATGTAAGGTTTTTGACAACTAGAACAGGGAACTTCATATATTCCTTGGTATTCTCTGTGAATTTTGTCTTTTGCATTACGCAGGAATTGTTGAAGAGAATGAAATCGCCCTTTTGAAATTTCTTGGACATTTTGTAAGTTACACCTATTACGTAAAGTAGGATAACCGTTTTTTATGTTCTTCGTTGCTTGTAGAGGGTTTAATGGAAAGATGGTTACCTCTGTTGATAATTCTCATTGCCTGATTACAGGAGTAGCTATTTTGTTGATTGAAGTAATTTGTCTCTTAGGCTTGTCGTCTGTTAGACAGAAATATATAATTCTAAAGATTTGTTGACTGCTTGGAGTTGGCTTGGATGATGACGCTATTTTGCGTTAAGACATCGATTAGAGTGCGTTAATTTTCTAAATAATTTATGATTAAATGCGCCATCAGCATTTCTTTTTATTGAGGTATCTAAATAAGATAATTCAGTATTAGATTCAATTTCCACTGTAAACTTAATGTTTGGATTAATGTTAAGATGAAGGGAATTTTGTAAATTATCTAAACCATGAGACCAAACAACGAGTATCATCGACATAGCGGTGCCAGCATTTTGGATTGAGAATAGCCGTATTAAGTGCATTATTTTCGAAATTTTCCTTATAAATGTTTGCAATTGCAGGTCGAAGTGGTGACCCCATCGGAGCTCCTTGAACTTGCTTGTAGAATTTATTTTTGTACATGAAATATGCCGAGTTCATACAGTGTTCAATAAGTTCGACTGATTCTGGATTCAAATGACGTTTGTCTTCAAGGATGTTTATTATATCTTCGATAGGTACTTTTGTAAACAGCGAAACAACCGCAAAACTTACTTTTTTGTCTAATTGGACAATTTCGAGTTTAGTTAAACGGTCTAAAGAATTTATAACATAGGATTTTGTATTGCACATATGAGTTGCAGCATTTTAGCTAAATGTCTTGCTAGATTACGTGTTGGTAAATTAAACGCGCTTAATATTAGTACTAAAAGTCAATTGCTTTCATGAATTTTGGAACTCTTTTCTCTTGGTATTTGTTAAGTGATGTTGATTTGATTAAAGTTTTGGTTTTCTTTTCTAAGTAAGTTGTTGGATCAGCGATATTCTTCTTGTAAAGAGACGAATTTAATAACTCCATCATCTTGTTGTGGTATTGTTTACAATTACAGTCGCATGAGCTTTATCTGCAGGAAGAACCAGGATATCGGTATTGTTTCTTAGTGCTTTGAAGCCATCTAATTCTATGAATGCCCACCGGTTTATAATATATGAGGGTAGTTTATTACTAATTGTCTTGTTTCTTCATACCATATTCTTTTAGAATTTGATATGATAAACACTCCTATATTATACGTCGTTAATACATTATTTTCATTTCTCTCCTTATTGGATTTCCTTCACGTGGAGAGTTTATTTGTTTCAATTAAATTATCAGCCCTTAATTTTCATTAGTTTCAAATATACAAACTTTTGTTGTATTTTATTCTTTTCTCACTGGATATCCATGTTTATTTAATACTAACCGCCATTGCCGAATCTCAGCGACTATGATATGAGTTCTTTCTTTTGTGATATAAAATGTTACCTAACCTTACAATATTCTTCTTTTCCAACCATCTCCCAACCTTTACTGATTTACAGGTTTCTTCAATAATTCTACGATGTATGGTGGATAAGGCTTTAAATCAGTAGTAACACCAAACCATCTGTCTTTTTCCCTTTAATAATATGACTGTTAAATCTAAATGTGAAAAATATACTGAACCATCAAGATAATACACGATTTCTTCTATATTTGGTAAAGAAAATGTTTCATCTTCTATATTTTTGTTTAATTCTCGATAAGCTAGAACTACTCTACATTTATGTTCCGTTTGATTACATGGATTTTTTGGTACCAGTAATAGTGGTGCCGACCAACCTTACTTACTTTTCCAAATAATACCGTTTTTCAAATCGTTTTACTACATGGCAATTTAGATTGTTTCCTGTATACAAGTTTTGCATTAATAATAATCATAAACACCAAAACTTTCGTTTGCTACACGTTTCAGCGATATCTTGTCTTGTTCCATGAGGAACACGCATATTTCACGCAGTTTCATTGTATTGAGTCTCTTTCCTCTGTGTTCAAATTATTAGTAGTGATTATTCTAAAAGTTTATCTTTTTTGGGTTTTTTAATGGTGTATTTTAAATTATACAATCTAAACGTTTCGATAACACTTACAGTTATCTTCGTCAGTAGTAATTTCTGTTAAAAATTGTTCAAGTTGTTGTAAACAATTTTATCAAAGTTGAAAAATTAAAACATAAACATCAGCCTGCTATTAATATAACAGTTTGAGAAACGTACATTTGGCTTTATACGTTTCTCAAACTGTTATATTAATAGCAGACGGATGTTTATGTTTTGAGTTTTCAACATTGACAAAATTGTTTACAACATCTTTAACAATTTTAACAGAATACTGACGAAGGTAACTGTAAGTGTTATCAAACGTTTAGATTGTATAATTTAAAATACACCATTAAAAAAACCCAAAAAAATAAGTATTTTATTATGTGTGATAATGGTGAAAGTTTACATTTTCATATTCTAAAAGTTTATCTACCCTATTAATTAAAATCTTCTTTTCCTCAGTTATATAAGTTATAATTATTTAATTCTACATAAACTGGCTTAAAGTTTCCAAGTTTTATTTCCCTGTCATTAATATTAAAAAATCTAACTGGAATTAAACTATTTCTTGGTTTTACAGCTAACCCCGCCGTAAAAACTCCCTTTGCTAACTCTTTTTGTAAAATAAATAATACATTCTTCTTTTGTACCAACTGTAAAATATTATTATAACATCACATCTAGCTGGAATTAATGTTTAAAATTGTTCACTATTTCCTTTATAACTTAAAGTAAAGTTTTTGTAATTTATTATAGCGGTGTATTCTAAAAATATACACCTACAAGGATGATTTGACAGGGCGTGACACCCGAAATGAATGACATGAGTGAGAGCATTAACACACTTGGACCAGCGACGCTGACGTGGCATAATGCCAGTATTGTAGGGATCTTCTTTAAGGCTGTGAAAATATTTCTCCGTTGCAGCAATTAATTCTTTGTCCGTCTTAATCTTCTTTCTGGCAAGGAATAGTTTGATCTTCGGAAATAAGTGAAACTCACTCAGAGTAAGATCTGGTGGGTAAGATGGGTGCTCCGTTGATGGTTTCTGAGGTAGTCAGTGAGAAGTGTCCTTTTTGAATCCCAAAAAATTGTTACCATTACCTTTCCGGTCGATGAAAACTAGTTCGTCTTCTTTGGCGGAGGAATTGTAACAAACGTCGAACGTGTTGTTAATAATTCACCTTTATGTAGGCAACTTAACGTGCATTTCGTGTCATGTGTGATGCATATCTAGCTGCATAAAATTTTTGCATTTAATTGTTTTAATTAGAACTCGCACGCATTTCGTTTGGACATTCAATCTAGACATGTTTATGTGCAATAGACCACCTTAGCATCGTTTTTGGTTGAGTTAAGAAGGTGGATGTAGCATCCATTTTTGCTTTGTTAAATATTTTTTTATGAAAAGTGCTACAAAGTTTATGGTGAGTTATTTAAAGTATTTTACAATGTTTGAGACGTTTTCATTTCAGGCACTTTTGTTTTTACTTTCATGTTTACATTTTATTTTTTACTTTAACTTCACCTTTACACGTTTAAACACATCTACGCAATTAATTATTTTACCGTTAAACCAATTTACGGTATTAGTACGATTGATCAAGAGTGAGATTTATTCATTTGGGAATTATAAAGCATACAAATCCAGATTTATTTCAACCTGAAGTAATATTACGCAACAATTTCCAAAATCGCTGATACAGAATGCATCCATTCCGTTATCTACAGTGTGACCAAGAATAAGGTATTCTGATTCCATTAATTACTCACAATATTAATTACTCATTAGGTTATAACTAAAGTACAACTTTCTCAATAACAAAAAGTATACTCAATTAATATACCTTTTTTTTCATGAAAATCAACAAAAGACTAAATGCGAAATATGTAACACATAGTATAAAAATACTTATGGACTTAAAATTCACAAAAGTAAAAAGCAGAATTGGTCGGAAAAGCAAACAAAATTAAGTAACAAACATGACAAGGAATACGTCAAAAAATGTTTATTTCAAAATTATTACGATGAACCATCATGAATAAATCAGAAAGGAGTAACCTCTACTTTGAGCAGATACTTCATACCTGCATACAGATATAAAGATATATATCCTGATGAGACAAGTGCTTATGATTCTGATGAAAATTCAAATGATTTGCTTGATTATAAAAAAAACATGATAAATCGACAAAATGCCCATTGCGACTTAGAAATAAATTAAGAAAAGAAAGTCAAAACGTTAACAAAGATAAGTCTGAGTCATCATCATCTAATGAAACAACAAACAATATTTCTATGTCTTTAAACTCATCGAAGAAGAATCGATTAATTGTCCTTGTGAAAAGAAAAGAGTTCGCAACTGTAAGAGCAAAATTCATTGAAAAATTTGTTATCAATGGTTTCATGGATCATGTGTAGGACTTTCAGACAAAATAATTGATGACCTTAAGTATTCGATTTATTATGAATGTTTAAAACGTTCGCCTGATTTTTTAACTTCAAATTTAAACAATTTTCAAAACATTTAAAAATGGAAAAGGCTTTAAATGGAAACATCCCGAACAAACAGATCTACAACGCATAGACTACAAAGAAGATGACGACAATAAAATACCTATTTTTGACCATCCAGCAAATTTAAAGAAAAATGGCAGACTGTTAAAACGCAGCCCAAATGGAGCAAGAACGGCTGTTGAAAATAAACTTACATTATTGATAAACAATGTAGTTAAAAAAAACGACACTAATTCTTGGAAATTATTACTATCGTTTTTCGTTTTTCATATTACAAATACCACCAAAATCAACAATATCGTTAGCTCAAGAGGTCAAGAACAATGTTAATAAATTTAACATTTCAACGACAATATTAAAGCAAACAAAAAAAAACAAAAATTAAGGATGAAACAGCATTTCAAAGACGTATTGAGTCTAAAATTTCAGATGGGGACGTACGAGCAGCTATTAAAATTTTAATAAATCTCATGCTGAGTGGCAAAGTAAACTATGAAATAACACCTGTACTCTATGGCGCCAATCTTTTGCACTAAAAACACCATCTGGAGGTCTCCGTCCAATTGCAATCGGCTGTACTTTCAGATTGGCTGCAAAAATTGGTTGTCAATCTGTATCAAGCGCTATGGGGGAAAAGTTACAACCTATACAGCTTGGTTTTGGCACAAAAGGAGGTTGCGAGGCAGCAGTCCACGCGACAAGAACTTGGGCAGAAGCTAACAAAAAATCAACAAAAGTTCTTTTAAAATTAGATTTGAAAAACGCATTTAATTTCATAGAGAGAGACACCTTGCTGCAAGGAATTAAAGAAAACATTCCAGAATTGTTTCCTTTTTGGTGGCAGTGCTACTCCAACCCTCCCAAACTGACTTTTGGAATTTCATGTATTTTGTCACAAGTTGGAGCACAGCAAGGAGACCCGTTTGGTCTACTAATCTTCAGCTTACGAATACATCAAGTCATATCAATGGCAAAGTGTGAATTTAGAATATTTTACTTGCACGATGGAACTTCTAGCGGGAGAATCAGAGACAGTGCTGTCTGACTTAATTTACTTGTCAGATATGTTCAAAAAGGTCGGTATGAAATTAAACAATGAAAAATGTGAATTATTTTTCACAGGAAATTTTGACCAAACAGTATTCGAGCATTTTCAAAAAACTTTCGAAGGTATTAAGGCTGTTGAGAACTTAACACTATTAGGAGCACTCATAAATCAGGAAGCTAATAAAACAGTTCTAAGAAGTAAACTCAAATAACTTCGCTTAACTTTTAATCGTCTAAAAGTTTTAAAAATCCATGCATCTAACTATCTTTTAAAAAATTGTTTGACTACTCCTAAGCTCTGTTATTTACTTCGTACGACTCCGACATAGCTATATCCAGAAACAATTCAATGTTTTGACTACACAATTAATGATGCACTTAAAAACATTTGCTATTGAACTTTAAACAGTCTTTAATCAAATATAATTTTTTTGCCAACTCGCTTTGAAGGTTCAGGTATAAGAAAAATTGAAGATCTAATATTTCCAGCTTTTATCACTTCTGCCAAGTCGGCTTCATTGCTTGTCTAATCGATGTTTTGCCAAAAGTACAGGACAACTTTGAAATAGTTTATTTGTCAGAGGCGTTAAAATCATGGATATCAAATAATTTACCTTCACCAGAAGACAATTCACAAAAATCATGGGACGAAGTAAAAATTAAACAAACAGTATCTTCACTGACATTCAAGAAATCAGTTGAAAAATCACGATATTTAGCTTCTTGTGCAAATGAATCTAATGGATGGTTGAATGTACTTCCAAGTAAAACTTTGGGTACGTACTCTATTAGAATTTCTTTTGCCCTACGGTTCGGATTAAAAATTTGTGGGAACATTCTTGTCCTTGTAGAGAAATAATAGACGAGTTGGGATTGCACTGCCTTCGTTGCAAAATTTCAGCTGGACGTTGCCCACGTTATTTAGAACTTAACAATATTATAAGTCGTAGTCTTTCAACTGCTAGATTCCCAAATCACAAAGAACCTGCTGGATTATCCCGAACTGATGGCAAGAGACCTGATGGAATAACTCTAATCCCATGGAGCAGAGGAGAGTTGTTGATTTGGGATGCTACCTGCTCAGATACACTGGCTCCTTCTTACATTTTGAGACATCTACAATTTGGTAAGCAGCAGCAGAGTGAAGCGCCAAAAGAAAATATCAAAGTACAGAAATTTAATCGAAGAAAATTATAAGTTTATACCATTTGTCGTAGAGACACTTGGGCCTTGGTGCATAGAAGCTAAAAATTTGATTGAAGATGTCAGCAAAATAATTTTAAATTCAACAGGTGAAAACCAGCACCGAAGAATTTTTGAAACAAAAAATTAGCATAGCTATTCAACGGGGAAATTCATGTAGCATAATGAAAAGTTTCCAAGATAACAAAAATTTTGATGAATTGTTTTTTTTTAGTTTAAATTTTATTTTAATTACCCATATTGTTTTAAAATGTTTCAGTTACGTTTAATTTCACAGTATGTATTATCCTGTTATATATTTAGCTCTATTATCGATGTTATAACGCTACTAACATTAGCATTAAGTATTTCTGTTTATAATTAAATATAAGTAGTATAATAAAACTTGTTGTTGTAGAAATTTCTTTTAAATTTATTGTGTAATGGTATACTTGTTTATTCCATATTTAAAAACAAGTTGACATCCGAGTATTTAAAACAATTAGTTTCAGGAAGAAGCAACCCCGATTTTAAAGCTAACATATCTAGGTACAAGTAAATATTTTTTTGGTTAGTATGGCAAATCGTTAATTTTATGAACCTGGCCCACTTTAATGTACGACTGAGCATAAGGTACCAAATCTTTTTGTTATTACCCACTGTTAACTAGCTAAAATTTGTAGCCATGGGTGTAGAAGTATACGTATAGAACTTTAGGATTTGTACTTTAACTTTAAAGATTTTTACAGACTGCCATGATGTTTCCACTGTTGAAATTGTTCTTTTGACTCGGCGATGTAGTGATGAATCCAAGTTTCCGCGAGCGAAGCAAAGCGACGCTGAAAATCAACCTGATTCATGTTAAAACAGATTTAAATAGTCGCTCGATGTTCGCATTCTTTCTCGTTTTTGATCAGGATTCAGTAATCTTGCAGTCAGCTTAGATATGCCCAATCCTACAAAATATGATGTTTGCGCTCAGTTGATACACCTAATATCTATTTCGTCAATGTTTATTCTTCGACCCCTTAAAGCAATATCCTGCACTTCACCGATTGGTTCCGGGGTTTTATCGTTCTTAATAGTTCTGGTCGCTCATAATCTTCAATGCTCAAATCATCACGTTTAATTGTGCAACCCAGCGACAAATCGTTGCTATCGAATTGTCACCCAATGTTTTACAGCATCGGCCAAAATTTCAGTCATGCTTATCGTCTTAAAAAAACAAGTGTTGGATATCACCAGGAATAGCGTTTTTGTCCATTTTACGCTTTTTCATTTAAGCTTCCTCTTTAAACCGTTACAATTCCTTAACTGAACGTCACAGATCAACTAAACTTCAGCTGTCAGTATCTGAAAAGAGGGCGGAACTGGAAAGTGACGTTCATTTTAACCGCTAGAGGGCATTAGTAGTTCAGTCTCACGTCTCGTCAAATCATCCTCATAATATTCCGCCGACCTCTGCATTAAATTGTTTAATTAGATGATAATCTTGATTGACATTGTAATTTGATATATTTATATTTAAATTTATCATCCTTATAGTTTTAATTGAACACTCCATTCCATTTATTTCTATGTTGTTTTGCACAATTTCATTCTCATTTTTGTTTAAAAATTCATAAAACATCGTATTTATGGCTATCACGAGTATCTACTAAAAAAATATGATGTGTGGAACATATGACCTCACAATATAATGTAATTGATAATATAAACAAGCACAAGTAAAATTGAAAGAATTTGGTGTTTTATGACTAGTGTACTGTGTTTTTTTGCTACTAAAAACAGTTTTTCATATCATTAAATTGTTAAATTGTTTTATTAAAAAAATCGTAAGACTTCGACAGAAACAATTAAATATGACGACCAAGACACATTATCTTAAATTTAAATTATTATTTAAATAATACCTATAAAGCTTGACGTACTAAACAAAAATGATCACGATCGAAAAAGTAGATCTGAGAAAGTAATTAATCATAATCACCCGGTGTACATTTATTTAGTTCTTAAATTGAAAACGTGTACATATGTGCATAAAAGTACAATTTTTATAAACATATGTTTCTATTGATGTGGTAATCATTTTTACATTTATTCCATAGTTAACTTTCGTTGTTGCGAAAACAACAGTTGTCAAGTATATTTAAGGACGACTTTTGAGGGGTGTTGTTGCTGGTGGATTTCTAGAGGGAGTGTTTTTGAAGTGTGTAGGAATTTGTGGAAATATTTTGATAAACGATCCAGGTAAATGTTTCAATCCAAATTATTGAGACTACATCTACAAAAAATTCTAAGAACTGGTATATTAGAACAATTTCCATCATTATCATATATAATATATAATATTATCAATTTTAATTTTTTTATAAAATTGTGTTTTCTATAATCATTTTTTGAATATTTATTGTTTCACAGATGGGCTACAAAATAAAAGATTTATATTTCCTTCTTCAAGCATTTAAATATATTTATTGTAGGTATAATTTTAAGATAGAATATAATTCCTAAATGACGTAAATTCTACTTAGTAATAAAAAAAAGTAATTAGAATTATGACATTTTAAAATTCACCGTAACGTGTCAACATTTTTGACCAAAGGGCCAAAAAATTGTTTTCCAAAAATCATCTCAAGTGGTCAGAAATGGCTCAAAATGTATAAAAATGCAAAACAAATTTCGAAAATGTTTGACCGAAGGGCCAAAATTGTTTTTTTCAAAAATAGTTTCAAATGGCCAGAAATCCCCATGCCTAATAATATAAGATAAAAAGAACCTTGTACATTATGCGTCTTAAACCCGAGATGCCGGGACATTAACCAAACGCGCTGCCACTGCGCTACCGGAGGAGTTCACGAAACACGAAAAGCTTGGTAGATATTCAATTCTAGGATGGTGCACTTAGTTGCCTACGTAAAGACGTGCCGGTTTTCTACGAATAGCCGTTCGTATTTATACACTGTATAATAGTCGAAATCTGGAATTCCGCTATTTTGACTGTACAGATTTCACTCAAAAGTTCACGCCTCCTTACGATTGCAATATCGTTAGTTTACTCAAGAAATTTTCTATTGTATTGGCATAGTTTTTTTAAATTGTTGAAATTTTGTCTAATTTGATATCATTCATTGGATAATAATACAGCACATGACTTTTTTCAGGCAAGATTATTTTTAATTTTTTGTATAAGTGGACCTATACTATCGAAAGTTCGGTTTACCCTAGTGTTGGCCATTTCAGTTACAGGACTCACAGGTTTCTGTCTTTTAAAGGATCGCTATGTATTAGGTGTTTTATGGGTTTCTTCATCAGGAAGATAAAGGGTAGCGGGTTGGTTTAGATTTTAAGTTTTATTCATAATTATTGAATGATTAACGGGTAGGATAAAAGGATTAATACAAGGAAACCAGATTTGTAAGTAACATTTAGCTTAACTAAATCACTTACACCTTGTGTATGATTTGAGCCACATCCATGATTGACTACATTATATAGTCCATACTTTTTCGCCTTTTCGATATTCCCTCAACTTGAATACTGACCGACGAGAGCGTGGGCTTCATTAATTTCTACTATTTGTCCTATCTCTCTGTACTTTTTCTAACAGAACTACACCTACTACTGCGCTTTCATCTTTTTCATACTTCATAAATTTCTTCTAGCATCTCAAGTAATAACTAAAGATAATAACTGTAATTGTTATCGAAACGTATAGATTTATATAAAATATAAATAGAAAAATACACCACTTTAAAAACCCAAAAGCTAAGTATTTTAATTGTGTATTATAATGGTGAAAGTTTACATTTTCATATATCTACAACTGCACGGAGGAAAAAAGAGCATTTGACAATGGTTAATTAAAAATAATATCCCCTTTAAAGTGGATTATTACATTATTGATGTTTGTTGACTCTTTTTGTCTTTGCTTAGTTATTCGCATTTCCAAAATTATTTTCTCTCATCTCGGCGTTAAGTTTGCCCCCAGAAGTTAACATTTTTCATATTTTTTTGTTCGAATCGTTTGTTGGTGTACCTCACGCTTAAATTAAAATACTAATAAGCAAAACGACAAAAAAACATTACAACATATTACAACATTTGATACCTGGGAGGCTAACTTTATACCTAAATAAAAAAAAAATAATTGGAATAGACTAACAACCAACAAACGACAAAAAATAGCCAACAAGCGCTAACGGATAAAAAAATTTGAAAGGGACTAAATTTACGCCTAAATTAAAAAAAAATTAATTGGAAAATACTAACAACCAGCAAACGTCAAAAAAGAGCCAACATACATCAACAAACAACCAACAAACTATTGAAACAAACAAATAAAAAATGTTAAACTTGGGAGGCTAACTTCTCGCCGGTATTGTATGTAAAATCTGTATTTCTTATCATACAAAAAGTGTAGAAATACAAATAAAACACTTTCCTGCTTGCATTATTCCGGGTACTATTTAGAAGTGCCCAAGTTTTCGGAATGATAAAACCGATCGGCACGAAACTACTATTCAGTGTGAAAATTTAAACGTTCACCATTATTACACATAATAAAATACTTATCTTTTTTGGGTTTTTAAATGGTGTACTTGTATATTAAAGTAAATTGTTGAAGAAGAGATGTTGGAACTATTATGTCAAAGTTGAAAAACTAAAACATAAATTTAAGCCTACTATTAATATAACAGTTTGAGAAACGTCAAAGCCAACTATAGAATTCAATTTTAGTAAATAATAACTAGAATAAATTAAATATTGTATTAAAGATGACAAATCAGAACACCCTCTAACGGTCGAAGACTAACGAAAAATGTCAACCAAAAAACAAATTTAACAATAATTTTTCAACTTTCACAAAACTGTTTCAACATCTTTAAACATTTTTTGAAGATAATGTTACTACTGACGAACATAACTGTAAGTGTTATCGAATCGTTTATAATGTATAACTTTAATATACAAATACACCATTAAAAAAACCAAAAAAGTATTTTATTATTATTCAATCTATTTGAGCTATTAAGCTTTAGAAAATAAGTGCGAATTTACCAAACAACGTTTATAACTATTGCGCAATCAAACTACATCGAAAAAAATAATTAGAAAACGGTAAAAAAGTAATGTCGTATTGTATAATGTTACATAAGGAAGTCAAGTAAATTGCTCTGATTAGGAGAAGCTACAAGCTCTGATAAGCAACTAGTGAATAATGTACTCACCTTACTAGCGCTCAATAACCAATTTACCACTTTCAGATTGACTAGGTAATCTCACTAAACCAATAAAATGTTACTCAATTAAAGCCGTTTGGCAATTGTCAAACAACTCCTAATTTAATACGTCTTATGAAAGAATGGAGACAAGATTTCAAACATATATCAATTTCTTTTAATCGATGCGCTTTGGAAGTTCAAAAACTATGTGAAATGAGTGACTTGCTAAAGGAGAGAAGAAATCAATTAAATACCGACTACCATATCGGAAAAGCTTTTCATGTGTTTCCTTCTACTTATGAGATTGATTTTGATTTTATTTCATTTTCCGAAACACTGCATAATGACAATTAAATAAGTTTAACGTAGTGATCGAAACTTTGAGTTAACGAATTAACTATGGGCGGTAATGTGCACCTTGCTGTGAAAAGCAATATAGTGTGGAACTTACAAACACAAATAAATTAATTGCAAGGCTTCACCACGTATATCAAAGTATTTTATAATGTTTTAAATATAATGACATACGCTCAGCTTTAGTTTTCTCTGACGTATATAATATTAGGGTAAAACGCAGTTTGGACCCTCTCGTAGGAAATTTGCTAAAACAACATAACTTTCCTGATAAATAGAATTTTAGCAAAGCTAATATTATCAAGTTGTACAATGAAACCTGATAAGTCGTTTAAACTATATCACTGATATGGACCTTGACCTAAGAACTTTTGGGGCTTACAGTACACATGCATTAAAAAAAATGAACCCAAATATCACGATAAATGGCCAAAAATTATCCAAATCTAAAAGTGCAAGGAGCGTAAGAACAGACCACACAAAACTACAATTTGTTCACCGAGTACGTAGAAAGCAAAATTTCCTATGCATCCTAAGATTTCTGGTCATTTATAAACAATAAGAGAATGTGGAGGGTCACGTTCTGGTCCAAATGAAATCTAGTAATGTTTTTTAAGAATTTTCGCATATCGACTACTTGTCCTTATAGCGAGTTTAATGCTTGCGATTGTGTAAATATAACAAAAATTAAAGGCGTTGACGAAGACGCTGACGGTGGCGGTGACGGTGACGATAGCGATGGCCATGACGATGGCGATAACGATAACGATAACGATATCAATAACGATGACGATGACGATGACGATAACGATGAGGATGACGATGGCGATGACGACGACGATGACGAGGACGAGGACGAGGACGAGGACGAGGACGAGGACGAGGACGAGGACGAGGACGAGGAGGACGACGTCGACGTCGACGACATCGACGACAACGACGACAACGACAACGATAACGATAACGATAACGATAACGATAACGATAACGATAACGATAACGATAAAGATGACGATGACGATGACGATGACGATGACGATGACGATGACGATGACGATACGATAACGATAACGATAACGATAACGATAACGATATCGATAACGATAACGATAACGCTAACGCTAACGCTAACGCTAACGATAACGATAACGATAACGATAACGATAACGATAGTAGTAATAATAAACGTTTTTTCCTTTTCCTTCTTTTTTCATCTTATTTAAAAGGTATATAAATTTTTCCATGTATAACAAGAGAAACATACCTATCCGTGAGGTAGTATAACTTAACAACACAATCTAGAAACACAAGTGTAGTACACATATTTAAACCAATGAAAATAGATCATCTGTTAAAAAAAACCATACATTTAATATCATAAGCAGTTTTTTTTTGTTTTGTGGTATAATACAACAGAAATCCATTTATGGCATGGGGTAAGGAAAATCTATCAAAATAGCAACTAACATCTAAATAAATAATTGTTTTACTGGTATTTCAACTTAAACATAAACATTTGTTTTGAAATTAAGTTGATCTGTAACAGAAATACGTAGGAGTATAAAATTCTAAGAATAATGGGGAAGAAATGTAAAGAAAAAAATTTGTGTGAAAAACATCTCCAATATTTCTCAAAAATAATTAAATTGGCGTACTTTAGAAAACCATTTTGCAACATGTTATCCTGATTAAGAGTTGTTCTCTCAAATGAAAGTCACATAACAATCTCTAATCTGTGTCAGATTACTTATATTTCTTCCATCCTTTCATAGTGTTTCGTTCACGTTGCAAATTTAATTAACGTTATGCAGTATTTTTATCTTAAATTTCTTGTTTAAAATTACTTTATTAAGGTAGACCTCGTACCGTACATAGAATTATGATACAATCAACTTATTTAAATGTTCATATTGCTGTTGCACGTAAATAAGTTATTCTTATTTTCAAACAACCTAATTTGATTTTAATACATTACGTAACGAATCTTATGTATAAGTGTCATCACAAATTTAATTACAACGGGAGTGTGATATTTTTGATGGAAAAAGCAATATCTAAGTCCAAAGATCAGTATTAATTGACGAACTCTGTATCAAAGGTATGTTTAATACATTTTTATCTTCGGAAAATAATTAGCTATATCACGTTGAAAGCAGTTTTTTATTTAAGGTAAACCATTATAGATTCATGTGATAAAAATTATGTTATATCAGCGTTTTTTCCATTTATAAAATATCCAATTAATTTTCATTATTGCGAATGTTGACGAGAATGCAGAACGCTATAATCATGGTATCATGGTATTGGTTTGTGTACTTAGGGGTAAGTATGTAAAGAATATACGCAAAAAACACGTGAATTCTAAAATTTTCTTTATTCCAGATCTGCAGGTAAAGTTTTTCATTTATATTGATTCAATGCGAAGAGATTAACAATGTTCGCACTATTATGTAACAGAAAGTTTAAAATCGATTTAGAAAGGACTTCATGCTTTTAAACATTTTGCTTAGTCGTAAGTAAATTTTATATAATCTTAAAATATTCACGAATATAAATTAAAAATTAAACATTAGTAATTTATGTTGATTATCGGGCTGGATGCTAGATAAAATCGCACTGGTGATGAACAACATAGGGGTTGAGATGTATGAAGAAATCGAATTAGAAGAGTACATAAGGCTGTAAAAATATAGAAAGTCAAGAGCGGAGCCAATATTAATTAAGCTAAGAAAATTTAGCAAGACAATGGAAATCCTAAAACAGGCCAAGAACCTAAAATACACATATGTCTGGATAAATGAGGATTACACTAAGGAAGTACAAGAAGAGCGGAAAAATTCATTCCAATTATGAAGGAGGCAAGAACGAAATGACAAGGCGCTGATTAAGTACAATAATCTAATGATTAATAATGAAGTATACAGTATGGAGAAAAATGACCTGGCACCTTAACAAAAACTGCGAAAGGTAAATAGCGACGAAATAAGTTCGGACGGCGAAAGGTCACCCAATGAGGATACGGTAGAGGCACAAAAGGTAGGGAGATAAGCAAAACAGTAATGGAGAGAATGGAAGTAAAGATAAACGGAAGCTAACGGATTGAAAAAAAAATAGGAGAGAAATTATTTGAGTTGTACAATGGAATGTAAGAACATTATGTCAGGAGAGGAATTTACCACAAGTTCAAGATGAAATGAATAGTTAACATATTCTAGACTAGAAGGAAGCGAGCACCAATATGATGTTGGAATCATCTTCAAAATAAAACTAAGAGAATTATTGGTAGAGCGGAAGACAGCCGGAACAGCTCAGTATGCGGCTTGAAGAGGGGACATGAGAGAAAACATATAAAAATATAAGAAAGTTAAGCAATAAAAGTTGCACAGAAGAGCAACAAATGGCAAGATGAGTGGACTATTTCAATGAAGTGCTGAATACAGAACATGAAGAAAGTCTAGAAGTTACTGAATAGAGAGCAAATGACAGAACCGAAAGTTAGAGATAATCCACCTACGGAAAAGGAAATTAAAAGAGCAACCAAACAGGCAAGAAGCCATAAAGCTTCGGGTACAGACCAGATTACAGCAGAAATATTAAAGATAGACGCAGAAATAACGGTAAAAATATGGAAAGAAGAAAAATTCCCAAAAGATTCGAGAGAAGGAATGATCACAAAAATACCAAAAAAAAGAGATTTGGAAAAATGTGAAAATTGGAGAGGTATTCCCCTACTAAGTACTGTTAACAAGATATTTTACAAAATCATACGGGAAAGAATAGTAACATCACTGGATGGTGAACTAAGAAATGAACAGTGTATTGATCACATAATGACCTTACGAATTGTCGTAGATCAATCTGTGGAGTTTAATACTTTTATTGATTATCAGCGATCTTTTGATACATTAAAAAGAGAGTGCATATGGAATACCCTTCGAAATAAGGGAATACCACACAAGATAATAAATTTAATAAAAGAAGGAAACAACAAATATCTATGCAGAGTTGAACAAAATGGAACAACTTTTCAAACAAAGTATGGTGTAACAATCAAGTGGTATTACTCGTGGGCTTTCCTTGGAAGGACCACCACCAAACCCACTTTTCAACTTGAAAACCAAACATAATGAAAACACAAGGAAAGAGTGCACTACCTGGGCACCAGTCGCAAGACTAGCTTCACCTGGTAATCGGATTCCGGACCACCAGGACCATCATGTTAAGTCCATTGTTGAAAATCAGAACTCTCCAAAGTTGTTACGTATAAAACACAGACACTTCATCGGCACACTTAATGCAAACACTCTTTTCAAACTGGGTAAGATTAAACAACTTACAATCACGCTGCAAATATTTCACATCAAAATTCTTGAAATCCAGGAAGCGCGATATGCGGATGAAAACCACTTTGATACAGAAAATTACAGAATCTACAAAGGAAAACCAGCAGTTAAAATTAACGAGAAAGGGCTCAAACAGTTGGGCAGATGATTCGCAGTTCACATATCCATCATTGATTCCGTCCACCTCAGAACGCATATTAACGCTGTCCGTCAAATCGGCTAACAAAGCATGTACCTTGATCAACGCACACGCACCCACAAATGACTATTATACGAAAAACCCCCAGGCGGTAGATAACTTCTGGAATAAGCTGGAAGAGACAACTACCAAATATCTAAGCACCATGTAATAACCCTATTAGGCGACTTTAACGCAGAATTAGGCAAATAAATAAAATTCAGGAAAACCAGAGGACAAGAGAACTAATAAAAATGGGAAAAAATCGATAAGCTTTGCGAAAATTTTGGCCTCGTAATCATTTTAACACAATTGTAAAAACCCGAGAAAAAACTATATAGCTGGAAGTCGCCGAATCAATGCTGGGAGAATTCCAGATAGACCATGTGGCCGTTTCCAAGAGCACCACAGAACAAATGCTGAATGTGAAAAGAAGAATAGCCTTTTTTGAATCAGACGACCGTTTTCTATAGATAAAGACCAGGTTACAACCCAATAGGAGAAAACTAAAACTAAACAAAGTGTTGAGTACATACCCCGAACACTGAAACCTCAAAATGGATATCATCCTACGGGGAATTCGCAAAACGAACACCACAAATTGGACAGAACTCGCGGACGTCCCAAAATTCACAATGACTTTGGGACAACCCCTCAAAAGGAAAAAACACAGATGGTGGAATGTACTATGTGACTAAGCAATAAACGAATGAATCAAAGACAGGAATAACTTCAATAGTAACAAAATATCAGAAAATCGGCAACAATTTCTGGAGATCCCAAATGACACATCAAAAACATATCGGAGGGAAAGACGAAAGTTTGACAACAGGTGACTAGATGAAATAGAAGATGATTTTAAGAAGAATAACACCAGGAATTTGTATAAGACTTTTAAAGAACACCTTATAGGATACCAGCCGCCTAATCTTTACTTGAAGGAAAAAAACGGCTCACTATAAAAGTGTGTGAGTGTGTGAGTGTGTGAACGAACAATAGCTGCCGAATTCTCGCTGACTACTTTAATAAACTTCTCAACTGCGAAAGTCTCACAGAGTGTATTCACTTTAAAGCGTCCGCACCAAATCCCGACAATTCCGACGCTGAACCACCAACCATCGAGGAAATATTAGACTTTCAAGGCACTGAAAAACAATAGATCCCCAGGAGAAGATAGAATTATTGCAGAAAATAAGTTAGGAGAGAACAGGAAAAATCTACATTATCATATTAGAAGTTTGGGAAACCGAACAGTTGCCTTCGGAACAGAAATGCGCAATCACCCACCCTCTCCACAATAATGGGGCAAAAAGAGAACCGAATGATTACAGGGGTATCTCACTCTTGCCGGTCACATAAGATTCTCTAGAAGAACAAACTGACCCACAGATAGGAGAATACCAGGCTGGTTTCCGCAAGAGACGTTCCTACATAGAACAGATCTGGAATCGCCAAACAATTCTCCAGATGAGAAACACCAGAACCACAGTGGCCACTTTCGTAGACTTTAAGAAGGTCTACGACTACATAAACAGAGACACTGCAACATTCTAGAAGAATTCCGCATTGATAGAAAGACATGAGCGGTCATCCAGCAAACGTTAACTAACACTACCTCCAAGGTGAAATTCATGGAGGATATTTTTGATCCATTTGGGGTCGGAGCTGAAGTGCGACAGGGTAATGGGCTTTCGCCGTTGCATTTTAATATCCTTCTTGAGAAAATTATCGGAATTTGGGAAAAAGTAGTCAAAGGAATCCAAATTGGTATAAAAAAAAGAATAGATTCAATGTGAAATGCTTAGCCTTTTCAGTCCTCACGAATAATAGGTCACAAACGCCATAGAAAAACTAGACCAAATTGCAAAAAAATCTGACCTTTAAATTTCGTACGAGAAAACACAATGCATAGAAAGAGTGCCGCAAGACAAATTTCCTATTCAAACAACTCAAGGGAAAATCATGGAAGTGCCGCACTTTAAATACTTAGGAGAAATCATCCAACCATCAGGCATCAACCTAAGAGACAACGAAGAAAGAATAAGAAAACAACAAAGAGCATACAAACTCACGTGGAACTATTAAACCAAAAAGTCTATATCCATGAACGCAAAATTAAGCCATTAACACTTTCGTATTTCCTGAGGCACTACATGCAGTTGAAGCAACACAAATCGGCGGGCCAGTAAAATCAAAGAAATAGAGAAACAAGAAAGGAAAATTCTCAGAAAATTTTTAGAGCGGTACAAGAGCAAGGAATCTGGATGGAGACCAGCATCAGAAATTTGTAAACGCACTGATAAGATTACAGACACATTCAGGGAAAGAAGATTATAATTATACGGACATATTCATAGGATGAATAAAAACAGAATATCAAAGGGGATTCTTAAAGTCATCAACTCAGGCAGGCGAAAAACAAAGTGTAACAAACAAGCCGAGGAGGTTCTCTGACAAGCACACAGAAAACACAAATAAACATCTTAAAGGAATTCAAGTTCAAACGCTCTCTTTAAATGGGAATAAACGAAAAAAAAGAAGTGGAATATTATAACCCGCCAATACACTTTAGATGAAAACAGAATGTGTTTTCATATCTGTCACACCAACATAACTTGATCCAATTCGCAATTTGTACAAGTTATGATTTGGAAAACCGCTATGGATATCATGTCATGTCACATGCGTCAGTAACTGACCGAGAGCTCCCTCCGGGAACCTGAAATTAAGTAATATCTGATGAGCATCGCTTAAACTATTATACCGAATACACACTATAAGATAACCTAATGTAAATTAACCTGGTCGTGTCCAAATTTAGTAATTGCTGATTGAATGGATCAATGATTTTGTGATTGAATGTTTTTGTTATAACGTTGACATTTGCTAGTATACCGCGTAATTCTAATGGAATTCCATTGTAAGAACGAGGTAGTCAAGCCCATGGGTAAATAATGATGAATAATTGTTAAAACCATATTGGCAAGATGGCATTGCCTTGTTCAAACACGATTAAACATATTAAATAACGTTTTTGTCCTTTTCCAAAACTATTCCGACTCATGTTGGCTTCGGTTTGGGATCCACGAGAAATAATGCAGGAAGGCCATTAATAGATACTTATCATAAAGCGAAGCCAAGACTTTTAGTATCGAATTTAACACCATGTGATGTTATTTTACTCGTAACTCCCGTATGCATGTGAGTCATGTTACTAGATTTAAGAAAATTATCATTTGATTATGTTCCGAAGAACCTTTAAAGTCAACAGTTAAGACAGTTTTTTGAATATTTTTAATTGTAAGGAGGGGAATGAATTTTTTTATTTGAATTTGTTAAATATACCCGAAAATGAATCACCATTGGATTATATGTATCATAACTTTATAGTCAAAATTTATTGCGAAAAAGGAATACAACTGACCATGTCGTTTTAACCATTTGAACATAGTTTCGGACCCGGAATATTAAACATCTTAACCTTTGGTCCAAATTTACTGGGAAAAAACTAATTCCATTATCATTTGCGTTTTCGTCTTTTCAAAATTATTATGGATAAGGTATATTATTAATGCTTAATTGTAACCCAAATTCATTTAGAAAAATACCAATAGGATTGTTTCAAATGGACAACAGTTCATGTTATTTTAATCTTTTAGGCGTAGTTTTGGATTTAACAGTTTCAGAACATGTTTGACAATCGTCATCGTGGAATTTGTAATACCTCCTTCGTTGTACTTTTATATTGCCCACAGTTTGTTGCTCAGGTCGGGGTTAAAGAATGTCACTACTTTGTGAATACCTGATGAATGAGTCGTAGCCGGTTATAACAGATGTATTTGGTTATAATAATGTAAAATAAAACAAACTCTGAACAGGAAATAAAATAAACAACCTAGACTAAATATTGAAATAAATAAATACATTGAAAACTAATAATGAGATTTTGGTGATCTATGTGCTACATGACGCCGCTGGATGGTAAACTATATACATTAGGATCACCCTCTATGGATAATTCTGTAAAATAGATAATTAAACAACCGTTTAGTAATGTGTGAAATTGTCATTACTAAAACGGTTAATTAAATAATGAACAGGTGCTCTAAGTGTAATTACATGTGGGTGATTTGGAGCCAAGCTTACAAAGGGATTATTTACAGGTGAGTGGGGTGTTTACATTTCTGATTATGTGTGAACGTTATTAGTGTGTCATAATCAGCTGTCAGTATAAATTGTTTATTTCAATTCGATGATTTTAACTCAAGATTATACTGGAATTGTTAACATGTGATTATTACATGGCTTATGAATAAAATCACAACGGAAACATTGGTTCTATATACAGGTCAGGATTTCTATATATATATATATATATATATATATATATATATATATATATATATATATATATATATATATATATAATATATGACAGGACATTCCGACTGGTACGTGGGGAACTGTAGTGTTTTCGGGGTCTGAACTCCGGAAACGTTTACAGGGCTTTATGATTAAGGGTAGGTGTATCAGTAGTAGAAGTAGTTAACTAGTTGTGGACTAACCTCCATTTAATTAAGTACTCCTCCTAGCTTATCATTTGGTGCTCCTCTCGTGGCGATTTACCACCATGACGATAGTACCTAGTACCCTTATCACGTTTCGGCACCTTGCTCGGGGCTGGTGACCTCCAAGAAAGTTTTGCCTAAACGTGTACATAGACGAGTAAATGCGTGTCAGGATATTAGTACGGAGAAGGGATGCTGGTCAGGATTCTGGTCAGGCTACTGGGCAGGATAATAATATAAGTGCAAGGTAAAGTGATACAGGATTCTGATTGGGCTAGTATTATCGAGTACAGGTCATGGTACTAGTTGCTGTTCAGGATCGTCTGGCTGAGGGACAGGATAATACTACAGGTACAGGATAAGATATTGCAGGAAGTGTTGTATGTGAAGGAGAATGAATGACTGTGATGGATGTTTATGATGATTGAATAATGATTGAGTAATAAATGAGGAATGAATGAATGAATAAAGAATGAATTCTGTATGCTAGGGGATCTGGTATTTATAGGTAAATGGGCTGGAGTGGGAAAGGAGCGGACAAATTATAACATTTATTAACAATGATAGAGCAGTTATGGAAGAAAGTTGGAAATAAGTTTTGATAGAAAAATTTATTTACAAGGATAGGAAAATTTATAGTAATGATTTTCAGGGTCATTACAAGTTCAAAGATGTTTAAAAGTTAAGTTAAAAGATTAATAATTAATTTTATGATTTATCAATATTTCTTTAACAATACAATTATATTCAAGAGAAAAATCATTCTGAGAGAATAACGTTATGTGGATTGTAACGTGCAGAAATCGATAATTGATCTATTCGTATCGATTTCATAAGTTTCTGTAGTTGCTGTATTCAAAAGTACCTTTGTCTTGGAAAATTAAAGATTTACATTGAATGTTGTACAAATTGTATTTAAATTTCCTAAATTTCTAGAAAGATATCTGTTGCTACCGTCGAAATTACCCTAGAGGGCAGTACATGTAATAACTAAATAACAAGTTCTGATCACAGAAATCTGTATTTTCCACAAGTTAAAATTTTGTTAACAAATTTGGTAGCAATGCGTTTGTAAGAAAATTTTTGGTAAAATCTGCTTGACGAGGTTTCTCCTACAGCCATTTTGGTGAAAAGTCAAGCAGTTTTAGAAAATGCTCTTTCTCTGTTTCGATGGATGGCATCCTAGAGAACAAGAGAATTTTGGAATATAAAACATTTCTTTACCTTGTAAGGTAATTATTTGGTTCCGATGTATTAATCGCTGTTGGATGGAGGTTACATAAAAAATGTTACTTTCACAAAAAGGGGTAAGCTATCTCGATTTCTTCAATTCCTTTGTAATTGTTAATTTCTTTCAGTGCCGAAATATTATAATTCACTAAATCGCTATTCTCAAAAATTAAAATTAACCACATTTTGTTAATAAACCACGTAGAGCTCGCCTTCAATCTAAAAAGGAAAACAACGTTATATGATCAAATTACAATTACTTACCCTTTCTTATTTTTTCCTTCGATGTTCTCTTCTATTTTCTCCTTAATTATAACTTATCGTTCTACTTCGGTTTTGTTTGTGCGTCTGTCTTGCTGCTGTTGATGTTGCGCTTACCTGGAAATTACGTTATGCTGTGCGGAACATTGGTACTTCTGCTCCCTGTTTATTTTGCTGGTGGCTACCATTAGAGGATCTGACCGTACCTTCGCTAAAGACGACTTGCCTTTTCGCCTAATTCACCTTCGAGTCTAGGGTATCACCGTTCATCAACACCTTGTCAGAACTTTCCGTTATCGCACGTGCTAATAAATTGTATCGCTGAGTTTACTTTATAACCTGCCATGTTTTGAGAGCTGCCTTAGCAGTGATTCACACAGAAAATCAAAAGTGCGTTTAAATTAACGATATTACTAAAATTTTAATAAACTATTTACCTTTGTTGATGAAGTTGTTTGCTGCAGTTTGATTGTTAGACTGACTGATTTAAGGGAGTTATTATTTAAGTGCTAATGATCGCAGTAGCATGAAGTATAACATTATTATTATTATATTATGTTATTGTTACCGGTTGTATTCTTTGTCTAGTTTATGTATTATGTCAAACTTTAGCGAGGGATACTGTGTTCCTTTCAAATTATGTGTTGTAGTTTTCAGTACAATTTTATTTTACTGTGGATAAGAATGTTCAGACTATTGCGACCTGATTTTAATTGATTGGGTATGTTGTAAAACAAAGGCAAGTTGAACTGGTACATTTCTGAATTAAAATTTCACAGGTTATACATTTATATATATATATATATATATATATATATATATATATATATATATATATATATATATATATATATATATATATATATATATATATATACATGAATCTTCCTTTTCAGGTTGGTGAAAATACTTTCAACGAACCAGAGAGGGGCATTACGTTCATGGTACTAATTAATAAATTCGTAAATCTTCTTTTATTGCAAGTAAAATATCGCGACTTGCCCTCGTCTGTATAGTTATAGGGAGCTCTGTTTGCCTACGAAATTTTATACCGTTAATATAGTGATATTGAAATCAATTTAGTACCAGTAATCTGTTCTTGAGGTACAATTGCATGCTCTATATGCATGCTCAACTCGTCTAGTCTTTGGAGACAAATTAATTAGTCACATTATTAGTATAGTAAATATAAGAATAAAAAATTTAACTTATCTAGTCCTTTTGGGGAAGATTTCCCGTTAAATATCTATTGATTGAAATTTTGCAATAATTTACGGTTGTTTTGTAAATTGTTGTTTATTCTCTATTCCTGTTTCTTCTCCTGGTTCAAGCTTTTTTCTTTAAAAGTTTGTGGCGCCCTTTTCTTGTCTGTTCTAATTATCTCTCTGACTACAATTTTATGTCTGCTTTCTAACTAACCTAACCATATATCTACAGTTTACCTACACTTCAAAACCACCCACGCCAACAAAGTGCTCTGCGGTAACTTGACCGTTAAATTGAGTTCTCAGTCGAACTCATTACACATTCAATTTTTGTTATGTGACGTGGTAGGTTAGACACGTGACAGGATGCATGTTCGAGTATTTTATGTGAATCAATATATATATATATATATATATATATATATATATATATATATATAAATTTGTAGCGAATTTTCCATTAGCATTATCTTTGATACTTAATAAATTATTAAGCATAAGAATTTCATTTGTTTGTAATTTAGATTAGTATAAGCTTCTTTAGTTCTTAATAACTTAGGCTGCTCATGTGTATGGTATAACTAGACAAATGGTTTCACTTAAAATACCAATTTCATTTTCCCGAGAATTGTCCAAAATAGGAATTCATAATGGAATGGCCACCTTCACTTAAAGTGGTGGATAGTTGCAGGTTTCCTGTTAAAAAGATACATTCTGGACGCTAACTACTCTGTTTTTACCAATTACAAAGTTAACCCAAGGTAACCAAATCGTTAAAACCCATTAGTGCCCATAATACATTTATGGTTGAATTTCGCTGAAACTTTATATACAGCGTCTTAAAGCCCTAAAATATTCCTCATAAAGTTTTTATAAAATTGATTTCTTCCTATATATAACAAAATTCTGGCAATGTTGGTTGCCAGTGGGCACATTTTTAGGCATACATACAAATAACAAGTATTATATGGTATATGGTAATACTGTGACTAATATTAATTTATAAATCAAGATTATTTGCTATGAAAAGCTTCAAAACATGAATTTTCAATGCCGTTTTGCATCTTTTGCATTCATATGATGTACGATTTTCACATATTGTACATCTTCTGTACTTAGAAAATAATAAAGGGGATGATAGTCTAGACCCTGGTCTGGCAGGTTTTGTACCGTACGCCACCAGAATATGTAGTGCACACTCACGGCGAAATTCTGACAAAGAAAAATTATTGCCAAATCTTCTATATACAATCAGCCTTGAACACGAGCTTCATCAAGTGCCCACCTAAAAAGTGGCCCTTACCGTATTTTGTGCAAATGGAAAACCGGTAAGTGTACACAAACTGATCGCTTAAATCAACACCTCCCAAGGCTTGATTGTATGCTGCATTTAGACCAGGCACTTTTATTTCAACCTTTTCCTGTTCAGTTCTTGAGTATCTGTTAACGGTTTTCAATGGATGCAGGTACGTAGTTGGTTATGATGGTAACAACTGCATTGTCGTTCCATCTAACAATATTTATTTTTCCATCACTCTTATCCTCCGTTTCGATTTTGCCATAAAAGATTCTGGTGTGAACCGTATCTCCTTCGGTATTCTACTTTCTCTTGACGTTCCAGTGCCTCCAAACAAACGTTGTATGAGTACATCCAAAACACCCACAGATGAAAATAAATTATTAAAGGAAAGTTTAATGTCCTTTGGAATATTTGCATGCTCTGCCATTCCCAAAACAACACTTTCACCTTGCCCGTACGTTTCTGGTAAGCGCGTACTCGAACCACAATACGGTTCTGCGTTTTACTTTCAGTACTTGCCAAACACCATAACTTAAAACCAAACCGAATAGGTTTGCCGCGTATAAATTGCTTAGCACCATGGTAACCATAATATGGGATAATGCTTTCATCAACACAACAAGTTTCCTTGATGTCAACTTGTTTAAAAGCTTCATTTAGATAGCGAAATATCGGTCTAATTTTGTAAAATTGGTCTAACTCATCTATTTTGGAATTGTTTGCCAGATGTAAAAATCTTAAAATTTCCTCTAATCTATTTCTACGAATAGCATCAGCCACAATTACTATGTAGCCATCACGTTCGATTTTCCAATATATTGTCTTACTTGGCAAGTGATGATATCCAGAAAGCAGCATAATACCAAGTAAAACAGTTATTTAATGTGCAGTAATATTTACATTATGATCTCCGTTTTGCCCTGCATATAAATTTGTCTGGATAACAACTTCGCCAATAAATTCTTTAGTAAAGAAAGCGAAAAATGCATCAGTTGGTTTAGTTATATCCTGGCTTCCTCAAATCCTTCGCTGAGGAACTATATGTTGCTTGGAAACAGGGCACAGAAAAACTTGCATTATTACTTTTGTTCCGCATTCGCTTAGTTTCTTTTCATGCTACCCGTTTTCGTTTCCTAAATTTTGTCACAGTTTTATTGGCAGTGGGCGTAGAAGTGGATGGTTCTGGTTAAATATTTTGAACATCTAAAGCATTTTCATTGCCTCTTGCTGTACACTCTGAAAGTAATATTCGTCTTGGCAAGTTATCGAAACTTCCCGTCGCTCCAGAATCAGATACATCTGAGTCTTGATCAGTATCTGCATTGGCATCTTCGGTAGGAAGATTCAAAGTTATTGTAGGCACATCCAAGTCATCGGCTCAATTATTCAATTCATTTAATAACACGAGTAGCAGCAAGACCTTTCCATTTCTACCTCTGGTGTAACTACAAAAAAACAAGAAAAAATATCTAATTATACCAAGTAACAGCATATTCACACAAAAAATATCGTACTTCGCAAATAATGTTTAAATTATAAGTACTTACTCAATTGTATTCTAAATTAAAATTTCAAATACATACTCTGCCTCACATTTTAGTTTACTCTGTTTTTTTTTATACACAACCAATCTAAAGCTTCAATACAACAAGATTTCTTAGCAGTCGTAACTAAACTAAAGAGTATTTGAATTATAATAACAGAGCTACAGTTTCTAAGATTTTGCAAGTCACTGTATGTAGCTGGTAGGTATGGTTACTCAGCAATCAAGATACGTATAAATGCATCTTGCTCAGCAATGGTAAGGGCTCAGTGGCAACTTAAGTTGCCGCTTCGATAACAATGCATACAATATGTTTATTTTCAAGAAAATTATATTTTCCGTCTAATGTTTATCTATTTTCATGTCTTTAGAATAATAAATCCCTATAAATTGTAAAAAATTGTAAATGTTTATATCTATTATCTGTGCTTATTGCATTGAATACGCACGACGGAAAAGTTGGTGAACACAAAGTTAGCTAAAAATGCTATTATTTCGTAATTGGAATATCCAAGAGCTGTATTAAAAATATGTGGGTAGTAGTAATGAGTAAAGCTGTGGTAGATAACCAAATAATTTATTTATAGTAAAAAATTACTGTAAAAAAATATTTTGTAACTGGCATATTAAATTGCCAGTGGGCACTAATGGGTATAAAGACATCCTTCATACTTGTTACATTCGTTAAGTCGAATGGTTCAAATGTGCCACGTTATATTGACTTTCTAAAACAATATATGCATGTGATACCAGTTTTAATGAACAAAGGTTTTATATAGATAAGTTTTCATCGATATCTTCGATAATTAAGTACTTTAGTATTGAATTTCTCTTACGGAAATCGTTTTAAACTTGCTTTGTCTATTGTGTGTTTTCTTTATAAGTTATTATATGAAGTATATGGTTTTGATAGGTGTATTCAGTTGTTAATGCGTTTCTAGGATTTTTAAACATTTGATTTTTGCTTCTATTTAAATTATGAAATCTATTAGTTACATCGTTGAGTATTCACTTAGATAGAGTGTTGTTACATTTACAAAAATTTTATTCTTCATTGTACCTAAATTTGCTAATATAATTCAATTATTACTTTCTCTTTAAAATTGCCTATCTGATGAGACGAATCAGGACTGCTGATCTTCGTCAAAATTCGCTTTAATAATATTTGCGTGTCATACATCGATGTTATGTGTGAGGTCTAATATAATCAGCCAGTAACTGTGCTGGAATAAAGAGTGAATTAACATTAAGAATTTAATTGCATACAATTTAGTTTTGCAAGGTAAATTATTTGCCCGATTCAAGTCCATATTATTTAATTTTGGTCTTATTTTGCATTGTCTTTCCAAATGTTAAATCAGGTTTCTTGTTATCTTTACCAAAATTTCAAGTTCGTTAGATACAGTTTTAATACTGGAAGCTGACACTAACGTTACCGTTTCATTTTTTGAATTTAATGAGCATTTTGCATTATGTTTAGAGACATTGGGATTAACCCATTAAAATTTAGCAACTAGTTGTTTTATGATTATGTTTATATAGATACTTTTAGTGCCAGAATTGCATTATAAAATATGTCTGTTATCCACACAACGGTAGAAAAGTCAAACATTTATTTATCTATAATTGTATCCAGTAAAGAATACATTAAATTCTGACTTTAAAAGTTGTTGTTGTTTGTTTTTGCTACTGCCCAGATATTATCACACTTCGTTTTAATTTTACCAGAGAAGTTTTTTCTAGATTGCTGCTGGTGTCCCGTTGTCTTCCTTTAGCTATTGCTTTCGTGGTTGTCTAGGACCCTTATCACCTATATGTTGAGCGAGGTACCGGTGTTGCCCAAGTTTATTTTTCAAGGCTACCAGTTAGCCCTCTGTTATGTCAAATTGTGGCATGGTGTAGAAGAGATCTACACGTAACACGCTAACTGCGTATATTCTTGTTATATATCCATTACAGCCATTTGGCTGGTGGTAGAGGTATTTATAGAGATGATTTAATAATAGATCGTCCTTAACTTTACCTTGCCAGCAATTTGACAAACATTTTATCAAACTTTCATGACCGGAGGAAATTTTAAGTATATAAATCCCTTGATCTCAATACTTTTTTAGTACTTCAACTGAATATTACGACGCGTACAATTTATATAATGATTAGGTAACACATTGACCACGATGTATACAGAATATTTAAAAAATCTCACTTTATGAGATAATTTATAAGATATGTTTAAATTTAGGTTTTAGCAAAAATATTTTGGATGAAGTAACCGGGCCTATAGCTAGGGTCAATTTCCTCACCTCAAATTTGGCGATGTAATTACTGAACAAAAGGACATTGACAATTTGGGATCTGTGACGATTTAAAAATAGCATAATTCCGTCAGCACGGTAGTATGTTGGTGCTCTACTATAGGCGTATTTTATAAACAAAAATGTATACCTAAACAAATCTTTAGAGCATAATGAATCATCATAGACATTCCTTTCTTGGCATTTCAAGTCATACAGCAAAACTACTTGTCTTGTAATGGAAAATTAGGTAACCATTGAATAACAACACATTCAATCTTAAATTTTTCTTAATTATATTTCCTAAACTGACGGCCAAATAAAAGGTGAAAATTCGAAATTATACGAAAAAAGAGAAGTTTGGTTTTTGAAACAAAATTA
>JARFJB010001699.1:2195000-2215000 GCA_036346205.1 Vesta saturnalis
ATTAATCAGCCATTTTAACAAAGTAACTGTACGTGACGTCATACCCAAGCCACTCAATGATACGTAATTTACCAAAATAAAAGCTTTTTCTTGAAGATAAACTGTATTATTATTCCGTATTCTGATTCTTATTTCTTGTTTCTGACTCTAATTCCCCATTAAATATAATATATAGAAAATGCAATTAAACGCCTTTAATTACCTTATAAAAGGGATGCAAAACTTAAAAAAAAGATAACGTCTGAACTTCACGGCATGGTATACGGAAATGCCTCGAGTATGCTCAGCTTACACTGCGCATAGAACTAAAACTGAATGTCTAAAATATATACAGAGACGTTCATAATTATGTAGACTGAAGAGAAAATATTGCGATATAAAAATTTAATTATTGAACGAAAAAAGAAATGCTTAATAATACTAAGGTAATGTAAATATACTTATCGATAATAATGCAAAGTTCTAAATTTAAATTAAGGAAACGTCAGACAAGAAATTGGCACGTTACAAGTTTTACGTAAGAAGATAAGTGTCTTTAAGTTAGATCTCGTAGAGATATTCCACTATACTGTTTGAGATTGAGATTGCTAACAAAATGTCAATTATTTTAAAAAAATCTAAGACAAATATCCAAACTTCATTTCTTTTAAGGACTAAATCATCGATTATTAGTGGCAAAAAATGTATAAATGTCATTATTTCCTGAGATTACATTTTTAAATGACTATCTTTTAAGTGCTGTAATACGTGACATATTTCCAACTTCTGTGGGCCCATATGCAAAATTTTGTTTCCGAGAAATTAGGTGCTCTAACGTAAAATTTGTTAGAGAGTACATGAAGTAATTAATAATGTGTCATAAGTTATAGTGTGCAATACCTTCAAAGATGCCATGCATTATATCCACCGCGTAATTATCTACTACATTAAATGTAGGAATGTTGTTAAATATAGATTCACTACATATTGCAGTGTTAGTTAAATCATTAGCATACACATCATATTTATAATTTTCTTCGTCTATTAAGGTGATTTGACTTTCGCTTACGCAAAAGTGAACTTAACTCTTCCTGCACTTTTGAAAAATGAAGTTCACATTCAAATTATCCTCTAGTATAAAATACAAATGGACTGGTCCATTTTGTGTATCAACAACCAGTCTCCCAGTTTGCAGAGAAATTATTTCATCTATTACCTCCTTAAAAGGTTTATCTGGACCGAACTCTTTTATATCTGACGCTTTAATTGTTGCTTCGAATTATCTAAGAAAACAACAAAAGTATAATAGACCTCCCATAATTTCATTACTATGTAAACTGTTAATTGTTAATTTCAAACTAATCTGCATACAGAAAGTAAGGAATCACATGTTTATGTGGATACATTTCTTTTTCTTTTTCCAAAGATTACATTGCACAAAATTTTAAAAATAGTTTGCGTACCTAATCGTTCTAACTCTTTTATTTTATTTAGACTATCAATTAATATACTTCCTTTCTCAAAACTGTTTCTAAATTGAAATTTTGTTGGTAGCGATAGCAATACAGTTTCATAGTGCTTTTTATGATATGTACTTTTAATACTTCTTTTGTATCATTATGAACATTTATCATTCAACAATTTGCCATTAAATCTTTGGTTTAGACATATTGAAATAATTTGTAAGCAGAAGCACATAATTGGAAAGGATTTTATTCTCATATTGTTAAATTCGATGTCATAATTCGCAACTTGCGTTTTCAGTATTCTTTAATACTCTTAATTATTAAATCAGTAATAAAATCTTTGACATATGCTTGGATATCTATTACACCTTTTCGAACCAAATTGTTGTTTTCACAAAGTATCATTGAAAATTTAACACCGGCTTCTAAAAGCGTATCTATCGTTTTACTTAAATCCATACTAGTATTTATCTGAAAATGACTTTAAGAATTTCAATTTCAGCACTTAATTAAGTACCAATAAATTCATTTTCGTGTTCTAATTCTGAATTGCTGGTTCTCAACCACTGTGTCGCGGCACTTAAATTTTTAAAGAGTGCCGACAAATTTTAGAAATGTATATAGTAAAAATTATAATGCTTTTTATTACGAGTAAAGTTTAACTTTAAATTAAAGAAAAGTATATATATATATATATATATATATATATATATATATATATATATATATATATATATATATATATATATATATATGAAAATGACATTGTTGTTCCCAGTGTGTGGTTGTAAATTATCAAATAGTGCTATGGTTCCGAGTAAGCTCCAACGTCACTTGCTGACTAACCATCCTTCGTTTTCAACAAAAGATAAAAGCTACTTTCAAAAATCTTTATCTTCAAAATCCGCGCAAGTAAAGGTTTTTGAAAAACTAATCGGTGTGTCTGAAAAAGCTCAAATAGCTTCTTATGAAATAGCTGATTTGGTTGCAGTTAAATTAAAACCTCACAATTTGGCTGAAGAAATTATATTACCAGCTTGTCGCAAAATTGTAAAAATAATGATTGGTGAATCAGCAGATATTGATATTTGTAAAATACCACTTTCGAATGACACAATCCATCGCAGAATCAAAGATATGTCGCAAAATATTGAACAAAATACTGCAAAAACTCTTGCAAACTCAAGTTTTGCTCTACAAATCGATGAAACACAGATATTACGGGAAAAGCTCAATTAATTGCATTCGTTCGGTTTATTCACGAAAACGATATAATTAATCAATTTTTCTGTTACCTAATTTTATAACTGACAAACATATTTTTGATGTAATTAGTTCATATTTAGAAGAAATTAAAGCTTCGTGGAATTCATGTATTGGCATTTGCACAGATGGTGCTCCAGCTATGATTGGACAACTAAAGGATTTGTAACACATGTTAAACAACTGAATGGGGATATATTAGTTACCCATTTTTTTTTGCATCGAGAAGCACTTGTTACAAAATATTTCCCATCAGAATTGAAAATAACTCTAGAACAATGTGTTAAAATGGTTAATTATATAAAATCAAGACCATTAAAAAGTCGCCTATTTAGTAATTTATGTCAAGCTATCGAAGCTAAGCACGAATCCTTGTTACTGCATATGGCAGTAAGGTGGTTGTCCAGAGGAAAAATTTTATCTCGTGTGCTGAAATCAAAACACGAAATGAAAATGCTTTTTGAACAAAATAAAAATGATGATATTGTAAGATAAAATGTGGTGTGCTAAACTAGCTTACTTATAAGACATTTTTGTTATTTTTAATAACATAAATTCAAGCATGCAAGGGCCGAAAGAAAATATATTAAACTCAACAGATAAACTGGTGGGATTCCAAAAACAAGTAACTTTATGGAAGAATAAAGCTCAGGAAGTCAATTTGCAAAAGTTTGAGTCAGTCCCAAAAGATTTTAATAAAACTATTCATAAAATTGTTACTGACCCGTTGACAACATTAGAGGAGAGAAGTATTCACTATTTCCCAAATTTAGATATAAAAAAATTTGATTGGTTTCGTAATTCATTTGTGATAACGAATACTTCTGTATTTGAATTAACTTTGAATGAAGCGGATGAACTAATTTCACTTTCTAATAATCCAGATTTAATTTTAAAATATTCGGAGGGATCAATTAATACATTTTGGATTAACATTAGATGCGATTATCCCATGATAGCCAAAAAAGCTTTAAAAATATTATTACAATTCTCTACATCTTATTTGTGTGAATTCGGATTTTCGGATTTAAACAAAATAAAACGAAAAAAAGATCGAGACTGTTAAATGTAGAAGACGAGTAGCATTGTCATTTTTAGGACCAAATATAAATGAAATTATCGAACAACATCAAGCTCAAACTTCTCATTGAAAGTGTTCTTATTATTAACTTGTAATTTATCCCTTAATAAACGTACTGTTGTTTTTGTAGTACATATTATTTTATTTTACATTCAAAATTATTACTACTACTACTATTTTACACAGCCTATTATAGGTAAGTAAACAACTTTTAAACTTATCTTTTTTCTGTGTGGGCCGCTAAATTTTGAAATGGTTAAAAGTGTGCCGCGACAAAAAAAAAAAGTTGAGAATCACTGGTCTAGACTTTTCAAAAAATTAAAATGTTTAAAATGCCTCTCAAGTATAAACAATTTAGTAAATCGTTTAATAGATACAAATAATATCAGTAGTACAGGGACACTATACGCCATCTTGGATTTTGACGTCACAAGACCGCCCACGTGAGAGACAGTATTTTTCACCCTTTCTTTTCGGAGGCCTTTTTCAACTCTATTTTTTCAACCCTTTCTTTTCGAAGGCCCTTTTCAACCCTAATTATTTTTTACTTGCGCATGTGTAGGACGTGTTTTTTCACCCTTTCTTTTCGGAGACCTTTTTTCCAACCCTAATCATTTTTACTCGCTCACGTATAGGACGCGTATTTTCAACCCTTATTTTTAATAAAACTTATGACGCCGATTAAAGTTGCCACCTACAACATATGGCTTTCAATTCTTCTTCAATGCTTTTGCCTGTATTAAGGCCTTTTTGTTTTATTAGCTCACGTATAGGACGCGTATTTTTCACCCTTATGGTTTCTTTTCGAGGGTCAACCCTAATTGGAACCATTTTTGCACATGCTCACGTGAGGGGAAGATGTAGGCCTTGGGTTAGGTCTTGGGGCTGGACCTGGAGCTGGACTTGGACTTGCACTTGAGGTTGGTCTTAGGATGATTTTGATGGTCATCTAATTAAGGTCCTTTTGGCTATATTAAGAGCATTCCCCCTGGAGGTTAGGCAAATGTACACGCATACAATGTTGGAAATTGCATAATTAATAAGATATTATTATTAAAATTATCGATCGGATTGCTTTAAAATGGTCAAATGCTATTGGACGATCTTTTACCTATACGAGAAAACGTTGTATTTCTAAGAAGGAGGGTCTTGTAAGACCCTTCGCAACTTGTTCTCGGGCCTTCGCCCCTGGCCGGAGATGGTATGGGAACCCTAACCTTATAAGGTAAGTGTAGAGCTTACCCCTTTCGTGGCCCCCTTGATGCAATTGTATGAGGGTTCTAACTTAATCTTACAGCTGTAGGCCTTCGCCCCGTGTTACAAAATTGTATTTTAATAATAAGGAGGTTCTTGTAAGACAAGACTTGTATCAAGGTCTGCGCCCTGGCCCCTTTGAGTTAAAATAGATTTTTAGTGCCATCTCAATCTCAATCAATCAACCGAAATTATGTCTTACAGTTTGCGGAAACCAAATTACAGTTCAAACTGAATACATTAAAGTCTAATTAAATATGACATGAAATAATAAATAATTTCTACCCTAATGTAATGATGCTTTATGTATAGGCACATCCTCTAAACAGTCACCACCTATACATTCGGAACATCATATCTGATTTATTTGCATGTTCAATTACATACAAACACAAAATTGTTTCATTGCAATGTGTTCATTAACAGTAGTAAAAACCCATTAAAAAAAAGACTGGAAAGTAATAATTACTTATATAACATAGAGTTAAATTAAATTAACATGTTTTTAAGAATATCAAACTGATATAACGGAAATAAAAGGCAAAAGGTTTTAATGGTTTTTGTTATTATACGTGAATTAACAATAACTACAACTTTAAAATCCATGAATACGTAACAGCTATTTTGAGACTTGATCTTATGACGTCATTCTATAAGAGTAATAGCACATTTTAAAAATCTTTATCGACATTTTTGTTAGCAATATCAGGTAAAAAACATATATTAAAAATAATACGCTTACCTTTAGAAGTTTTTTTCCTTCAACTGTACCATACGTTGAACTGAAATTTTTTTATACAACGTGTCTCACTACAATACGGTTTGTGAATGGCTGGATATAAGCAGGCCATTACATACCGGTCATTAACTATTTTAGAAAGTAATACAAAAAAACCTGATTACAGCTCCAAGTATTTAACAATCATGTTGTACTTACAAAAATTTACATTCAAAACACTTACAAATATTTACATTCAAAACACTTACAAATATTTTAAAAATTTTGCTAACGCGGAAATTACTTTAAATAATTGAATTTTCAGATTACATAAACTGTTGTATACTTAATTACGTTCACACACACACACACACACACAAACACACACACACACACACACACACACACACACACACACACACATGGGATTCACGTTATATGGATTTTTATCAGTTGGGATTAATAGCAATGTCAACTAAACGTTTTAAAAAACGTTTTAAGCTGAAATAAGAGTGACATAATCTAATTTTATTTGAAATGTCATGGAGAGCATCAAAATCATCGAGATTTTGAGATACAATCACCTCATCGTCTTCATCTTGAACGATTATATTGTAACAACCTATAAAAGTAGCTAATAACCCTGACAGCTTTTATCAGACTCTATTATTATTATTATTATTACGTGGACATGAAGTTAGCTCTAAATTAACTGATTTCAACACGGCTCTGGAGATGCTGCACACGCTTCAAATATTTCAGTTCGTTCGCAGGAGTTGTACCGTATTCATTTCCTTCAATTTTTATCTGCATTCTGTTTCGAGACTGTAGTACGTTTTCTAATACATAAACAGAATCCTCAATACTGTGATACGTGTAGCAGCAAAACACATTAGCTAGTTAGTTTCACCTCTATATTATTTTACATGCAAGCCTGACCTTATCATAAATAAGTGCATCTGTCAAAAAGCTAATTAAACATAACTCCACGGACCGGGCATAGCAAGCAGCGTTTCCAATTATTGCTTTTAGTCAACACAATAGTGCCTACAACTACATACAATCGACAAGCACGGCTTTAGCACGAGGATCAAACGAAAACACGCACGCACGCACGCATGCAAGTTCACACGCACGTACGCACGCTCGCACGTACGCACGCCGTACGCACGCACGCACGCACGTAGGCACGTTCGCACGCTCGCACGCACGCACGCTCGCACCTACGCACGCCCGTACGCACGCACGCAAGTTCACACGCACGCACGCACGCACGTACGCACACTCGCACGTACGCACGCACGCGCGCTCGCACGCACGCACGTACGCACGCACGCACGCAGGCTCGCACGTCGCACGCCCGTACGCACGCACGTTCGCACGCACGCACGTACACACGCTCGCACGTACGCACGCACGCTCGCACGCACGCACGCACGCTCGCACGTACGCGTGCACGTACGCACGCTGACACGAACGCTCGCACGACGCCACACACACACGACACACGGCACCACACACACACAGCACACAAACACACACACACGCACGACACGCACGCACAGCACACGCGCACACACGACCACACACACACACACACACACCACAACACACACACACACACACACACACACACACACGAAAGTGCGAAAACACGCAAACGCAAAAACACACTAACACAAAAACGCAAACGAGAAACGCTATCACGAAAATACGCTAACACAAAAATACGCAAACGCGAAGCCATACAAATGCGAAAACGCCTCAACACAAGAAAAACACGCAAAACGAAAACACGCTAAAGCGAAAACTCGCAAACCTGCAAACATGAATCAAGACGGTGGAGCACCGTTAGGAAAAAAACAAGTTTATTAACAAAATTGAAGGAAAGCTTAACGTTTGAAAATATATTATTATTATTATTATAAACAACAATACATCATTATTATTTAGTAACATGCTTTATCGGTTTTCTTCTTCTTCTTGAACCGTGATTCGTCGTCATGATTTTGAGATTCGCCCTTCTCCCCTATCTCATCGCTCTTCTTTCTCTTCTGTGAACCATCACCATCACCTTGGATGTGAGATACATTCAGCTCAACCACGCCATCGCTTTCATCATTATCTTGAACGGTTATGTTGTAATAGTTTATTAACAAGTCAGTAAAATCTCTAATATCCGCTGATGTTGGCTCATAAACAGGAGAATACATTATAATAATGCTCACTCGATGACAGTTACACTCTAAAGAGCGAAACACACGAGAAACAAGTACGCAGCTAGCCTACGGTCTTGTGCGCAAGCGCGCTCGTCAGTGTTCGGGTAGAATCCGTTATCATCGGGGGATATCTGAAGTATTGACCTAACTACGCTCTAACATCGCCCCTAGGGACATGTTTATAAATCTAAACGTCTCTTTTATGGTCGAGGTATTTTTTCCTAAGACGTGCGTGCGTATGTGCGTACGTGCGTACGTGCGTACGCGCGTGCGTGCGAGCGTACGTGCGTGCGTGCGTACGTGCGTGCGTGCGTGCGTACGTGCGAGCGTGCGTAGCGTGCGTGAACTTGCGTGCGTGCTACGGGCGTGCGTACGTGCGAGCGGAGCGTGCGAGCGTGCGTGCGTGGAGCATGCGTGCGTGCGTGCGTACGGCGTGCGTACGTGCGAGCGTGCGTACGTGCGTGCGTGCGTGCGTGTGAACTTGCGTGCGTGCGTGCGTGTTTTCGTTTGATCCTCGTGCTAAAGCCGTGCTTGTCGATTGTATGTAGTTGTAGGCACCATTGGTAGACTAAAACTATAATTGGAAAAGCTGCTGATGCCCGGCCCGTGGAGTTATGTTTAATTAGCTTTTGTAAGGTCTTTCATTTATGATAAGTGTAGGTTCATTGTAAAATAATATAGAGGTGGAAATAACTAGCTAAATCCATATAACGGAATCACATGTGTGGTGTTGTTGTATGTGTGTGTGTGTGTGTAAGTGTGTGTGTAAGTGTGTGTGTGTGTGTGTTTGTGTGTGATAATGTGAATGTTAGTGTGTGTGTGTGTGTGTGTGTGTGTGTGTGTGTGTGTGTGTGTGTGTGTGTGTGTGTAATTGAGTATACAACCGTGTTATGTAATCTGAAGATTCAATTATTTAAAGTAATTTCCGCGTTAGCAAAATTTTTAAAATATTTGTAAGTGTTTTGAATGTAAATTTTTGTAAGTACAACATGATTGTTAAATACTAGTAGCTGTAATCAGGTTTTTTGTATTACTTTCTAAAATAGTTAATGACCGGTATGTAATGGCCTGTTTATATCCAGCCATTCACTAACCGTATTTTAGTGAGACACGTTGTATAAAAAAATTTCAGTTCAACGTATGGTACAGTTGAAGGAAAAAACTTATAAAGGTAAGCGTATTATTTTTAATATATGTTTTTACCTGATATTGCTAACAAAAATGTCGATAAAGATTTTTAAAATGTGCTATTACTCTTATAGGATGACGTCATCAGATCAACTCTCAAAATAGCTGTTACGTATTCGTGGATTTTAAAGTTGTAGTTATTGTTAATTCACGTATAATAATAAAACCATTAAAACCTTTTGCCTTTTATTTCCGTTATATCAGTTTGATATTCTTAAAAACATGTTAATTTAATTTAACTCTATGTTATATAAGTAATTATTACTTTCCAGCTTTTTTTTAATGGGTTTTTACAACTGTTAATGAACAGATTACAATGAAACAATTTTGTTTGTATGTAATTGAACATGCAAATAAATCAGATATGATGTTCCGAATGTATAGGTGTGACTGTTTAGAGGATGTGCCTATACATAAAGCATCATTACATTAGGGTAGAAATTATTTATTATTTCACGTCATATTTAATTAGACTTTAATATATTCAGTTTGAACTGTAATCTGGTTTCCGCAAACTGTAAGACATAATTTCGGTTGATTGATTGAGATTGATCTGGTGATCGAGCGTGATTTGTTTTAGATTGATTAATTAATTGATTTGTTTGTGTGTGAAAAAGAGCCGAAAGAGAGAGGGTGAGAGAGGAACAAGATAGAGCAAGTGAGAGCGGTGTGTATTATCAACTTCTATTATAGAAAATGTTCATTAGTCTATACGCCGATAGATGACACTAAAAATCAATTTTAACTCAAAGGGGCCAGGGCGCAGACCCTGATACAAGTCTTGTCTTACAAGAACCTCCTTATTATTAAAATACAATTTTGTATGACGGGGCGAAGGCCTACAGCTGTAAGATTAAGTAAGAACCCTCATACAATTGCATCAAGGGGGCCACGAAAGGGGTAAGCTCTACACTTACCTTATAAGGTTAGGGTTCCCATACCATCTCCGGCCAGGGGCGAAGGCCCGAGAACAAGTTGCGAAGGGTCTTACAAGACCCTCCTTCTTAGAAATACAACGTTTTCTCGTATAGGTAAAAGATCGTCCAATAGCATTTGACCATTTGAAAGCAATACGATCGATAATTTTAATAATAATATCTTATTAATTATGCAATTTCCAACATTGTATGCGTGTGCATTTGCCTAACCTCCAGGGGCACTGCTCTTAATAAAGCCAAAAGGACCTTAATTAGATGACCATCAAAATCATCCTAAGACCAACCCCAAGTCCAAGTCCAGGTCCAGCCCCAAGGCCTAGCCCAAGGCCTCCTCACGTGAGCATGTGCAGAAATGGCTCTAATTAGGGTTGACCCTCGAATAGAAACCATAAGGGTGAAAAATACGCGTCCTATACGTCAGCTAATAAAACAAAAAGGCCTTAATACAGGCAAAAGGATTGAAGCAGAATTGAAAGCTATATGTTGTAGGTGGCAACTTTAATCGGCGTCATAAGTTTTATTAAAAATAAGGGTTGAAAATACGCGTCCTATACGTGAGCGAGTAAAAATGATTAGGGTTGGAAAAAAGGTGTCCGAAAAGAAAGGGTGAAAAAACACGTCCTACACATGCGCAAGTAAAAAATAATTAGGGTTGAAAAGGGCCTTCGAAAAGAAAGGGTTGAAAATACGGTCTCACACGTGGGTGTGTGTAAAAAATAATTAGGGATGAAAATTCCAGCAGTGATTGAAAATACGGTGTCACACGTGGGTGTGTAAAAAAATAGGGTTGAAAAAGGCCTCCGAAAAGAAAGGGTGAAAATAAGGGTGAAAAATACTGTCTCTCACGTGGGCGGTCTTGTGACGTCAAAATCCAAGATGGCGTCTAGTGTCCCTGTACTACTAATATCATAGTTACGCGCAAACGAAGATTGAAAAAAAAAACAAATCGCATAAAATACGATACAATAGTAATTAGATACAGAGTTGACAGAATCCAAGAAAGAAAAGATAAGTATTACACGTGGGTTAGAAAATCTAAGATTATAAAAAAGTTATAAGTGGGCGGAAATGAAAATTATTATAAAGTATAATTTCTTATTATCACAGATAGCGTAACTGTGATCAAGCTCCGTAACCAACACTTTACTGATACAACTGTAGACTTAAAACAATTATCATTTTAGATTCATTATGTAGATACTACACTTTTCTTCGCCAAGTTTGTAAACTTGCTTCGAAGGTTATTTTATCTCGCAAACTAAGTTTAGATAAACGTTCCCAAATATCTTCCAAATTTCGGTTCATCTATAATAATTGCAAATTTAATAATGGTCAAAGCTAGGTAACGTATTAAGTATAAAATTTCTTACCTAAACATATATAAACTAAACAGTTTACTTCGATGATACCCCACTTTCAAACAAACGTTTTTACATTCAGAAACTTTATTTCTTGTATTTTTTCTTAATGTTAAAGAAGACATGCGACGCAATAAACACTCCTGCTTAACTTACAGATGGACACGACACTATTGATACTACACAGCTAAGTACACAATGTATTTTGATAATTAAAAGTTAGTTACCTTAGCACCTTTAGTAAAATGCTTCATAAACGTATTTTCGTTATATTAAAAAAATATATATTTATAGAAACTAAATCTTTGTTTTATTAAACAAATGTTAATTAAAGAAGTGTGATATACATAAAGTTTTTTTTACATTTACAGTGTTTTGTTAATAAACGAGCGAGATAAGAAAAAAAACAACCTTTACTTTTTGAAAATAGAAAAAAAATGGTCATTATAATTTACGTATTAGTGAACATGGTGAGCAATAAATAGAGCTTAGCAGATATTTTATCTTAATGGTTTTGTAGGTTATAATTTATAATATAATTTATAATTCAACATAATAATAATTGCAGCAAGTTTGTGTACATATATAGAGAACATTTATGTTCAACATTATGTAAGTTGATGGTAAACATTTACATATAATTGATAACTAAAGATACTCGTATTTGTAGGTTTGTCTATTTGAACTTCCGAACATTGCTACAGCTTCATTATGTTTATATTTATAAATACACACTTTACATATTTTAAATAAAAGTATGAGCTTGTTTATAGATAGACATGGAAATAAGATTTCCAATTAAAATAAAGAAACCTTTTTGTTAAAAAATTTAATGTGCTTACAACTCTGCGGTCATGTACAATAGAGGGATGTCGACATATACCCAAAGCTAGTTATTAATGGATTATAGAACTATTTTGTAACCTTTACATATTGCATGACATAAGTCTACCTAAAGTAAAACTATCAATAAGATAGGAGTAAACTTAATTCATCAGAAAACTGTGTATTCCTTTTTCTGGTTAAATTCAATGTTTGATGTTGATCCTTGTAGTGAACTAAAAAATAAAAATTTAATTATACCTTTAGACCGAATAAAGTGAACTTATACCATTTAAGCAAACAGATCAATAGATCTTATAAATTTGATATTCCAGAAATATATTAGTGTACTATGTTGATAGTAGTATACTGGGTATAACATGAGTAATATAAATAAATGTTAAGCAGTAGAACATTAAAAGAATACAAAAATTCTCTTCATAATGAATTGTGTACAAAATGGTAGTGTTGACATGTTTTTGTTGCTCGGGAGATATGTCAAATTTGAAATAAATCTCTAAGTGTAACATATCTAATTAATTTTTTAGTACTAGATATCTTTGTGTTATGAAGTCGCAACTTTTTATGTCACTACAGAACTATAACGTGTGTGTTTGAGCTGATCTTAGAACAGTTGCCATTGTTACAGCTCTTATTGAATAGTAATTAAACAAACTATATGTGATGACATATATTATGACAAATAAATAATTAAAATAAAATGTAATGTCTTGATATATTTAAGTGTAATTTCTTTAAAGCTCAATAATTTCACAGAATAATTATATTACAAAAATTAACACATCCTTTTCAATTACGTAAACGATTATGTTTTAACAATACCAAATTTTTAGTCCTATCCGTATTCGAACATTCAAAATAATTCCTCACATGCATCATTATCTCATTTACTGCAATGTCCAACATTTTTTCACGTTTGTACCACTGCTTTATAGTATTTTCTGTATGCTGCACACAATTAGACCAAACGGTTTGGTTACCTTGCTATAATGCTTGGTTCCACATTGCAATAGCACTTGCGTCTTTATAGCCATCTCTTCCAAAAATGTTTATCTTAGCACCAATTGCACTAAATTCACAATGATGCAGTGGCAACACTTCACATCCATAGCTTCTAATTATTTCATCTACTTCATACCTTTTCTCAATTTGCCGAGATTTAATAAGTGAATAAAGTTTTAAATAATGTGGGTTCATAACTAATATTTTTGTGTTAACCATGAAATCATGTTAGACTTTGTCCAGGATCATGTTGGCACCTTCTCGAGTAACATTGTGTGGTACGGTGCATTGTCTATAACAATTAATGAAGGCTCGTCTAAATTATTTAGTAGATACCCAATAAGGCATTTTTTAAACAGATCTCTATTCTTTTCACCATGATAATCTTTTTTTAATGATTTTGGAGCAAATAATAGGGATGCATTCTCTATAAATCCTGTGGTGCAACCTACACCAATAACAATACAGAGTTTACATCATAGCCCTGAGGTTTCATCCATACATACTATTTGTCTTGGACTAGTGAATTGATCTCTTGAATGTGTCGTTAGAGGAAATGAGTTCGCATTTTGCTATATTTTGTTTTTGCAATAAAGCTTTACGAGTCTTTTTGAACTTGAACCCTAATGTGTGTAATGCACGCTTTAAATATCTACCACTTAATAAAATATGACTATCACGAAGTTCAGCGTTTAAAGCTCCAACTGTGACATGGTTTTCTGTAAATAAAAGCATTTCAGATGTGGGAGTATGTATGCGTTAGATTGTACTCACTTTGTGCATACTTGTTGTATACAATGTGCTCCTAGTGCACATTTTGGATGTTTCTGGGAGATCGTTGGGTTTGGTTCTTTAACGAGGTCGTTTTTTACCTGGATTGGATAAAATTGGATTAGATCTACTGCGACTTGATATTATTCACTGTGTCCACAGAGCATTTCCCACACGCTGTAGTTTTGCGATTACAGTAGTGAAATAAGAATAAATGTTACCTACCTCTTGAATGCACAATAGTGCTATTAAGGGGCCTCCAATTTATTTCTGCCTTTCAAAACATTCCAATAAATTTAACACAACCTGCTGCGCTTGAGTGTGCAAAGTGTTACTTTTTGCAGAGATTATTGCTACAATGTTTCGCACGAAAAGTAATATATTTGAAATGATAAAGATAGAGTCACAAAGGGAACAGTTCTGAAAACAACATTTGTGAAAGTGTGTAGATAATAAATGATGAAAATGTAGGAAAACTGGAAAAAAGCAAAAGAGTACAATGCGTAAATGGAGACAGGGAGGTTGTGTGCTAAAATTAAGTCGTTAGTCAAATTAGAATTAAAATGCATATTAAGCAATACCAACGAGTATTTTGTTTCTCTTTTCATTGCATGGAGCTATTCAGTGACATGTGTCGATTGTGTCAAATGCACTTCAAGTATGTTACTATCCTTTTTTTAAAGACGCTTTGCTATGAGATGGCAGTATACACAATTTGGATAGTTAGGTTCATAAACTAATGACGCAAGGCGATACTTTCCTGGTGAGAATAATCTTATTTTTTGAAGGATACTAATTAACATCAGCTTATCTTGCTATAAAAGAATAGAATGAAGGTATAAGTGAATAATATCCTTATGGAATGAAAATTATTATCCCAATATTGACATATCATCAGTTACTTAAAAAGAACTGCAGCAAATGACATAATGGAAATCCTACATTTCACATAAAATTCAATCATATAGTGAAAAATTTATTTCTGCACATAAAATAAAAGAGCAAAATCAAGCACAATATTTGCTTTGCTTGATGTTTAAATCCCAATAAATTTTGTAATATAGATGTCTCATTTTTATTTGTTTTCTAGTGAGATTTTTTTATTACTTGTATTACAGTGTATATACGTTGGACATAGTAAGCAACCTGAAACTCAAAATAACTGAAATACGTTTCATAATAGACAATCTTGAATTTTACTACCGTTGAGGAAAGGGTGACTCTTTCAGTCCTTTTCCATAGAATTACTGTCGCCTTCGAAGCTAATATTGATATATCCATTTTCTGTAGTTTTTAGTGCAATAAATTTTAGTGTCAACTGCATTACTAACTATTTGGCTTACTTGTACTTACTTTAATTTATTTGCTTTGCTTCTATAGGAAGATCACATTCACAGCCATACCAGTTTATACCTTTTTTTAATAATTAATCTTTAATCTGCAAACAACGTTTTCTGACATCTGAATTTTTTGTAGTTCGTCTCTTGTTAATTTTTTATAAGGAATAATAAAGTCAGTCACTTCTTTAGAACGGTTCTAAATAACTTTTTGTAATTTGCTTCTATTTTGATTCTTTAATAGACATATTAGGAAACGCGACGTCATCACTTCCGATGATAGCCATTAATTCACGAAACATTTTACGAATATATTTAGATTGGTAAAGTTTGATCCGGAATTATGTCATGCATGTCACTCTTACAGAATGTGTCAAAAACAGGATGTGTCCAGTCGAAAACGTTGATGTGAGCAAATTTGCGACCGTATTTTTGTCAATTTCACGTATTGCAGGGGGCGTACATACAAGATTATTTTGATTATCGTCCATTTTCGTGCTTTGTGACAGAATTTAGATAAAACAAAAGGCGACTAGATCAAATTTTCATTTTTAAATTACCAACCGCCACAAAAATCCATTCAAGTAAAGTAAAAAAGTTTGTTTAAAAACGGCATAAACAGGGAAAATTACAAAAATAACGTGTTCCATAAGACCTTGAAGCACTCAAAAAACGTGTTTCATAAGACCTTCAATCACCCATTTTTTAAAAAACACGTGGCTACGCTACTCACTTTTTTAAACTGTGAATGTCAATACTTAAATTTAAAACACTACAAAATTGGAATATGAGGTTTAACTGAGGAGTAATCAAATTAAAAAAAATTCTACTAAATTCCACAATTTATTTTAACATGCTTCTTGTATAACACGTAAAGAGAGCTTGCAGAAGGAAGACTACATTTTGAATAGATTGAATATTATTAAACAGCTTTGAAACCAGCCACAGATGCCATTATGAAAATGCAATAATCAGGAAACTATGGTTATAAATTACAAAACCCTCTACAGCGTAGGAATTTGTTTTACAATTATAAAAATGTAGCTCCAAGCTATCAAACCAAAATAGTTTCTTAGCACTTGTGCGTTATCAAATTCGCCAATTGACCTAAACTAAATAACCAAACTAGCTGTTTTATTATTATTTAAACGGAGAATGCTAGATACAAAATACTGAAAAAAGTTAGTTTTGGCATTTAGATCACTAATAATCAGAATATTGTACATGATTATGCAACGTTAAACTTGACTTGTGGAGCAGCTATGAAAATATGGCAAGGATAACTTTATCATCAACGGTATTTACCGCATTCTAAAAAAATATCAAAAATTTGTAAATGTGCACTACTACACTATCGAAATAAATACCAAATTAAGATTTTGTATGTGATTATATGACTGATAAAACTTGATTTCCGTAGCAATTATGAAAGTTATGACAAGGCTATGAGCATATTGTAGTAGTTCTGAAGCTCTCCACAACACGCACACGCGAATGCACACCACACGCATTTGAACCCTCATACGCACACGTACACGCACTCGGTGTAGCGCATGCACACTCACACACAAACGCATACTCACATTCAGACTTAAACTCATAAGCTCACCCACACGCACACATGCACACACACGGATACAAACGCAGGTAAGGTAAGGTAATTTAAAGTAACGTTAGGGCAAGACAAGGAAAATCAAGAAAAAGCAAGAGAACGTAAGTCAATGCAAGACGAGGGAAGCGAGAAGAGAGGATATTAGACGGGACGCGAAGCGGTAGGTTGCGATACTAACGACATCGGACGACACAACACGGCGCGACACATAACGAAACGGTACGGCATGACACAAGGAATGCGGGATAATGTGCATCTGGGTATAATTACTATATTTACCAATATGATACAGTAACATAAAATAATTGTGACCCTTTTATCTTCATTATCATATAATTGAAGTTAAAAATCATGTTGATATATTAAAAGGATCTTCAAAAATCTACTTTGGGCTCCATTTTTTTATGTATTCAACATATAACTGTGTATTATAATTTAGTCCTTAGTATTAAATAGTAAGGTAAAGATGCGATTAGAATTGAATTTCCAAAAGTGAGCTTGGAGTCAAATGATACCCCTAAATCACATACCGTATTTTGACTTATAAGTGTCAAGTAATAGAATGGAAGCAACGGGTCATATTTATCTTTTTGAAAAGGAAATTATGAAACATTTGTTAAAGATATAAACCAATTATTCATATTAGACTAGCCGCAAAAGCATTCAAATCAACAGTTAACTCACAGTTATAAGCCACTTTTGGCAAATTAAAGTCTCCAACAATTAACGCTTTAGTTAAAATGAAAAATTTGGTACCTAACAAATTATATTTATTGAACCGACAATTTAGGCGACACGTACACAAGAACTTTATAGAATAAAATTGCATCATTTATGTGCAAACTGACACAGATTAAATCTACGTGATTAATCGGCTTTAAAGTTTTAAACTTGATACATAATAAATTGCCATGGACTGCAGTTTAAATTTTCTATACTGCATATATAAAGTTTCACATTGCTTTTAAAACAAGTACATAACCAAAAGAAATGTAACGGAGAAATGATTAGATACAACATTTTCCTTATTTTCTTCAAGCTTGGTGGAATTCCATACTTAATAGCAGAACGTTTCAAACATAATACAATTACCTATTTTTATTAGTATTTATTTCTCAACGAGTTTTAATACCTGTATCATTATCAAGTGAAAAGACATAAGTTAAATACCAGGTAGGTGTGGTAACAAATCATTAAAATAATATGCAAACTTAATGTAAATTATATAAAACAGCATTTAAATTGCCTGTTAACGGTGACTCTACAGGCTCAACACGTTCTTTCATTAAAGGTGCTCTCTGTTTTAGAAATTTTGAACACTTTTGTCTTTTTTATTGAAAAAATGTAGAAATTTAATGTTTTTTTGTAAAGTCACAGGGTGATTCTGTACTAGTAAATTTATGGCACAATTTTATTTATCTGTGCGTTTACATTTGCAATTCCTAAGTGTTTGCTCAATGTAAACATAATTACAGGATGTGCAGTTTAATTTGTAATCACCCAACTTCAAAATGCGGTTAGTCGGATCTTTGACATTACATCATCGTTTAAGGACATTGGCATTAGTTTTCAATGCTACTCTGCACTTTTTGTTCTTTTGTAATATACGAGCAACTGTTTAACATAATTTTCATGAATATGAAATTGATATGTATCTATTTTCTATTCATTCTGTGTTAAGTGGGTAAATGCCTTTGATTGGTCCTTTGTATTCTTGCTTCTTACTAAAGTGTCAATTATATTAAAAATATAAACACTTGCTTATGCTATTTGTTTTATAATTGACATTGATTTATTGAAATTTGTTTGGTTTAAGGGTAATGCCATTCCTCTAGGTACTAATGATGTATATTCAGTTAACTTGTATTTTATGTTACCATAACTCGTTTGGAATTATTAATTGCTTGATATTAATTAAAACCTCTTCAATAGAACCTAGTGAACTATCAAACCATGCTAAAATATGATCAACATCACGAAACTAGAATGCAACCTTATCAGAGACCTTTAATTCAAATATTTCAATTACCCATTATAAAACTATAAAATTGACGAAATTGGGTTTCGCATAAGTAATCCATTTTTATGTAAATAAATCTTATTATCGAATGGGAAATAATATTGATGAATATAAAGGTCAAATAAATTAATTGACTCCATCATTATAACTAATTCAACATTATTATTAAACAAAAAAATTATTTAACAAGCATATACTTCCTTAAGGAGGTATACTATAAAACATACTAGCAACATCAAAACTTGCAAGTTTGTGGCAATTTTATGTTTAGCAGTTTATTAATAAACTCTAAAGAATTCTTAAGGGATTGTTTGATTTGTATTTTAAATTGTTAGTTATGTGGTTCAATTTACTTTCTAAGATATGACTAGTTGCTTGGATATAAGGAATTACTGGTCTAATGGGCATATTAGGTCTATAGATTTTTATGAGACCGAATAGCTTTGGTGCTTGATTCTTGATTAAGGTGTATTGCTGTTTACATTTCTAAAGTAGATATTGCAGTTGTAACCATACTCCCTTTAGCTACAATTTTAGCTGATAAAGGTTTGGTTATAACCTAGTAGGTTTTGTGACTTTTGCTGAGGCGGAGATTAAGACATGCGGGGTTCCTAAATATTATCAAATGTTGCTTTAAAAGAAATATATACGTATATACACACACACACACACACACACACACACACACACACACACACACACATATATATATATATATATATATATATATATATATATATATATATATATATATATATCTTAATTATTAAATAAGAGGGCGCCAACTCGTTTTATGGAAAAATCAAGCAAACCATGAATATAATAAAGTTGAAAAAATTGGGAATAACAAGCTTTATTTACTACCTTAATTTTGATTATAAATAAGAATATCATAGAGCTAATGTTAGTACAATTTTACTACCCAAATTTTGATTATAAAGAAAAACATCT